>KZ651415.1:384661-395108 GCA_001010745.2 Gerris buenoi
TGTTCTGAAAGTTTCAAATGTCTAGCTACTCGGGATGTTAGTTAAAATTCGATTGCAAGATTTGTACCGGACAAACAAACAAGAAACCAAGTTAATAAAAACGTAGTAAAAAATAGGTTTGAAAATGGTAGTTTTGATAATTGTTGTTCTTCTTCTTATTCTTCCTTCATTTTACGTAGACGCGCCTACAGCCTAAACTACTTACTAAACCGATTTTAATGAATGGAGGTTATTTGGATTCGTC
The DNA here is from genome assembly GCA_001010745.2 of Gerris buenoi. Lineage (NCBI taxonomy): Eukaryota > Metazoa > Arthropoda > Insecta > Hemiptera > Gerridae > Gerris > Gerris buenoi. The sequence continues at coordinate 384,906 of KZ651415.1, forward strand.
TGGGGCCCTGGTGAATTCCTAAATCAAAATAATTTATATAACTCATTCCTACGCTGAACGCGGAGCGAAAAACCAAGCTAACGAACAGTCACTTTAACGTTGACACACCTACAGCCTAAACTCAAAATTTTAAAAACCAACTCAAAATTTAAAAAAAATAAAATTTTGGGCGCACTTCGTTTTTTCGCGTCCAAAATTGGCAATTTTTGAAAATTTGTGATGAACTCCCGGAATTTTTATCGCCCTACAATAAGGTATTAGCATGAATTATTTCGAAATTTTAGCACCTGCCGATCTATAGTGGTTGGGGAAAGGGGATTTTTTTTGGGTATATTTTGATTTTTTGCCCCTATAAGGAGTGCAAAATTTAAAAAAGCATACATATATTTGTGTCCTACTCTTCAGCAGCTTTCATTTGATACCTCACTCAAAAATTAAAAAGTATAAATTTTTGAGTTTACCACATTTTTTCGAATTGCGCATGCGCAAATCTAGTTATGAACTTCTGCATATTTTTTCTGTGGTTGGGTCAAAAAGTTGCACCAGTGTTTCAAATTTCAGCACTTTCGCTTAAATGTTCGGGCCCTATGAACCAAAGAGCGACGGACAGACGGACACATCACCCTCGGCATAAGGGTTTTGAGAAGTATCTACAAAACCCTAAAAAGTGTGGTTAGATTTTTGATTTATTTAAAGCAATTAAATGACAATTCAATTTTTAATACATTATTGGCACGTCCTAACTTTGTACACATATATATGCTGAAAAAAATATATCTAACTATGATTAAATTTTATTTGACTTGATTTAAGCTGATGTATTGTAAAATATAAGCCACACTAAGTGTTTAATCTGACCCACTTCTAAAGCCTTAACAGTGGAGGTTGGATCTAAAAATTTTTTCAAGAATTTTGAATTTTGTAATTGCCTCTCTTTCCAAATCTCTCTCTTTGATTCTTCTTTTGCTGAAGAAGAACAAGAAGCTTAATACTGAGGGATGAGTTGAGGGATTTGATAACAAAGCAGCGCAATATTTCATCGCTTTGTTCGTACAATTGAAAACGGCTTTTATAAGAATTTGTTTGGGTGAAGGAGTTTTCTCTAGAATCTTTCATGTTGTAGTATATTTTTTTAGAAAACAGAATAAGAACCAAAAGACTCTTTAATAATTTTATCTGAGCTACTTTCTACTATCTTAGATTTGTGATGGTTCTTTAAGAAGTATTAATGTAGATATTTATCAAAACGTTGCAATGGTTTTTTTTGGATTATATTTATTTAGTTTATCTACTCTTTTACTAGGATTCGAGTTTTGCTTTCTCTTTCTCTTATAACAAGAAAGTATGGTGATGGCGCGAAAATTAGATTCACTGGTCTGCAAAATTTAACGAACTTTCTGCCCTTAAGAAAATTTTATCTGAACTTTATGTTTTCGAGGTTGCTGAATCCGAATCTGAAGTCAAAACTTTTCCTAGACGTACAGTTTTCCCGGAAAATGCGCCTAAAGTTCGGAAAATAGTGTTTATGGGGGGTTTTTGACCCAATTTTTCGNAGATAAACATGTCCTATGTTATTTAATGTTTATTAGGCGATACGAAATTCACCGGGTAAGCTAGTGTTTAATATAAATAGAAGATTTATTAATTATTTGTAGGAAAGCTACTCGAAAAAATTAATTAAAAGAATATAAAGTGCGTTATGAAAGTTTTTTTAATTAAACCAAAAGAAAGCGATAAAAAAGTATAACAAATGGAAAAAAGATTTGTTACTCGGGGCCAGCTGGAGGTATCAGAGGTTTCGAGCTCAACTTATTACTTCAGGCCTCCATTTTTTTTTAAATTAATAATTTCTTTTAGCTATCTGTCTAATTATTTTACATGAAATACATAAACCCCGGGAATGAAATACATTCCTGAACGTGAAACACATTCCTGAACGTGAAATACATTCCTGAACGTGAAACACATTCCTGAACGTGAAACACATTCCTGAACGTGAAACACATTCCTGAACGTGAAACACATTCCCCGGGTAAATCATTGAGCCGGCACTTCTCACGAAGAAGGTCTGATTCCCAAACATTACAGCGGCCTTATGTTGGGACATCAATGTTAATGTATCGGACCCAAAAAAATAGATTTTTTCTTTGAACAACATCGTATTTTTTGCTCACTAGGGGGAGATTTGAAAGAAATTTCCTTTTTTGCTAAAATCTTTGGAAGTAGAGACGACTTTTCTTTGCAAGAGATGGGGTGGCCTTAGGCCCGTTTCACACCGAAAGAATCAATAGATCACTAAATCAATGAACATTTGATTTATCAAAATTCGGGGTTGGGTTTTTGTATTAAAATGTAAAGAATCTCCGTTTTTGCCTTCACACCAGCAAAATCCATTGATTTATGTTGTTTATTGATTCGGCTAGCTAGAATCTTGCAGAATCTCATTTATCGTATCTGACTCACCAAAATTAGGCGCTGCGAATTTGTATTGAAATGTATACAAACTCCATTTTTCCCTTCACACCGACAGAATCAATTTAAATCAACCGTGATTCTTTCTTTCTTTCTCATATACATTTTAAGTAAAGAGAAAGTATTGCTATACATGGCATAGAATTATTAATTATTATAAAAGTAAAGGAAAATGGTGCGATTTATGACGTTTTAAGGTTTCTGTACAAAGTAAAAAATAAACCTTATATAACGGCTGTCTGTCTGACTGTGTGTCAGTCTGTGTNCAAATCTCTCTCTTTGATTCTTCTTTTGCTGAAGAAGAACAAGAAGCTTAATACTGAGGGATGAGTTGAGGGATTTGATAACAAAGCAGCGCAATATTTCATCGCTTTGTTCGTACAATTGAAAACGGCTTTTATAAGAATTTGTTTGGGTGAAGGAGTTTTCTCTAGAATCTTTCATGTTGTAGTATATTTTTTTAGAAAACAGAATAAGAACCAAAAGACTCTTTAATAATTTTATCTGAGCTACTTTCTACTATCTTAGATTTGTGATGGTTCTTTAAGAAGTATTAATGTAGATATTTATCAAAACGTTGCAATGGTTTTTTTGGATTACATTTATTTAGTTTATCTACTCTTTTACTAGGATTCGAGTTTTGCTTTCTCTTTCTCTTATAACAAGAAAGTATGGTGATGGCGCGAAAATTAGATTCACTGGTCTGCAAAATTTAACGAACTTTCTGCCCTTAAGAAAATTTTATCTGAACTTTATGTTTTCGAGGTTGCTGAATCCGAATCTGAAGTCAAAACTTTTCCTAGACGTACAGTTTTCCCGGAAAATGCGCCTAAAGTTCGGAAAATAGTGTTTATGGGGGGTTTTTGACCCAATTTTTCGCCCAAATATATTTTGTAAAAAAAAAATATATATTGGGCGTTTGAATATCTTTAAACTGTCAAGAACACGAATCAAAAGTAAAAAAAAAATCTGTTGACCTTACTTTTTTTAAGAAAAATGAAAAATAAGAAAAAAAAAAAGAAGATTTTTCCACATAGTGAGTCTTTGTATTTCTATCACCTTTGCAGTGGTATAACAAATGTTTTGTGGGAGGGAGGTCAAGAAAAAAAGGGGGGATACTAAAAAAAAGTACATATAAGTTCTAGTTGTTCCCAATTTTTTTAGTGTCCTCTCCCCAATTTTTTTACACCCCCTCCCCAAATTTTTTCTTGACCCCTCTCCCCTCCATCGGTCACATATATTGTAGTTCTCCAGACCAATGTCAGAAAAAAGTCACAAAACATTTGTAATACCACTGAAAAAGTAATAGAAATACAAAGACTCATTATGTGGAAAAATATTCGTTTTTTTCTTAAAAAAAGTAAGGTCAACAGATTTTTTTTTGACTTTTGATTCGTGTTCTTGATAGTTTACAGATATTCAAATGCCCAATATATATATTTTTTTTACAACATTTTTTTGGGCGAAAAATTGGGTCAATAACCCCCCAAAAACACAATTTTTCCAACTTTAGGCGCATTTTCCGGGAACTGTACGTCTGAAATAAATTTGGACTTCAGATTCGGACTCAGCACACCAAAATACTTCAGAAAAGGACATTACTAGGCTTTTTTTTGCAGAACAGTGATATGGGATGTTGATAGATTTACTCGTTTGTAGATTCCCTGTGGTCCAAAAATGGTTTTTGTTTCTTAAATGTTTGTCTGTCGTCTGTGTAGACGTGTGGAAACTAATCAGCTGGACCGATTTTGATGAAATTTAGCATACATATTCAGAAACATCATACCCAGAGGTGAATTCGAGAAATGTATTTTGGGTGCCCTCCCTCAAAAACTAAAAAAAAACAAACAAAGAAACAAATTATTTCTCGAAAACGGTTCCGACGATTGTGATTAAAAAATGTTTAAAATGAGAGCCCATTTAAATGCAAATCTAACGATATAATCCGTTTTCCCGGGAAAAATATAGTTCCTGAGAAAATAGCTTTAAACGCGGACTGAGAGAGGCTGGGTTCGATTCCTCACTAAGGAGAAATTGTTGGCGACATTTCGAAGAAAATTAAGCTATTGCAATGACTTCAAAAGTTTTGTAATGCGAATTTTTGAATTTTTTTTTTCATGGAAATCCGTTTTAGACCATTCTGAATCAATTCCTAAAATTATGTTAAAATATATGTTTTTTAAAATATATATTTTTTATGTATGTATGTATATATGTATATAAGTGTGTATACATGTATATATGTATACAGGGTGGCACAAAAGTATGGAAACCCCTGAATAACTCGTCAGAAATGCATTTTTTTGAAAAAAGTTAAATACAGAAGTTTGAGGATTTTACCTTAGCTATTAAATGGTGGCATTAGATTTGACCTTAACCTTGCCCTTAAGGGTCATTTGAAGGTCAACTTTGTTATTTTAAATGGGAACCCCTATTTTTTATTGCGGATTTGAAAAGAGCAGGAAATTTTATGTAAAATATGACCTTGACCATGTCCTTGAGCATGACCTTTGAGGTAATTCCAGGGTCAAAATTGTTATTCCAATGGGAAACTTTAATTTGTATTGCGGATTGTGAAATAACCAAATTTTTCCCTTCAACTGCAGCCTTCACCACGGACTACACCACGTCCTTGAACATGACATTCAAGGTCATTTCAGCCCTTCCCCAGCCCTTTTTTCGTTAATTTATTTGTTTAAGTACTTTTATTCAACTTTTTTTTTCTTGAAGGCTGACCACATCCTTGACCATGACCAGAAATAAGACCATGAAGAAAAAAATTGAATACAAGTACTTAAACAAATAAATTAATGAAAAAAAGGGCGGGGGAAGGGCTGAAATGACTTTGAAGGTGATGTTCAAGGACGTTGTGTAGTCCGTGGAGAAGGCTGCTGTTGAAGGGAAAAATTTGGTTATTCCACAATCCGCAATAAAAATTAGAGTTTCCCATTGGAAAAACAATTTTGACCTTAAAGGTTATGCTTAAGGACATGGTCAAGGTCATATTTTTCATAAAATTTCCTGCTCTTTTCAAATCCACAATAAAAAATGGGGGTTCCCATTTAAAATAACAAAGTTGACCTTCAAATGACCCTTAAGGGCAAGGTTAAGGTCAAATCCAAGGCCACCATTGAATAGCTAAGGAAAAATCCTGAAACTTCTTTTTTTCAAAAAAAATGCATTTCTGACGAGTTATTCAGGGGTTTCCATACTTTTGTGCCACCCTGTATATGTGTCACTCCAGACGATATCTCCCCTTAGGATACACTTAAAAATTTCAAACAAATTTTAAAATGTCAATCATATCAAAAGAAAGGATAAGTTCGCTGGCCAGAATTTTTGGAGTCCATTAAGGGGTCAAATTTTGACTATTTAGGGTCAAAAATAGCACAAAAACATGTTTTTTCAATTTTACCCCCCTTTTATATGAAAATATGATACAAGTGTACATAACAACAATTACTGTACTCTAAGGGTAAGTGTCCATCTGAGACTAATCTCGAGAGCGAGTCTCGAGATTAGTCTCAGAACCTTATCCACTTGAGAGCAACATCAGTCTCTCTCGAGTCTCGGAGAGTCGGCGAGTCTCCGAGACTAGTCTCAGCCCCATGTCCACTAGCGATTTCCATCTTGAGAGCGAGTCTCGATACTAAAAAGTCTCAGATGGACACTTACCCTAAAAGAGATTTCCAACGATGTGCATCTTGAAGGGTAAATATTATTTTGACTTTTGTACCCCGTACACGTGTGTACCAAATTTTTTTTTTACCCATCCAAATTCTAAACCAAAATTTTCCAATATCATAAGCCAATAATACGCAGATTTCTTTGAAAATTCGCTCATTAAGTCATGGTGCATGACTGGACTTTTTTTTATGATAAATGTTGATGAAGTGTTTCAATAGCAATTAAATGTACTTAAAAAACACAAAAACTAATAAAGTGAAAACACTGGGCTAAGTAATTATGAACTCGTATACGAGAAAGTTCGAGTTGTTTCTGAACGATTTTGCAATATTTTTATTTTATTTGTCTTGTTGCTCCCGAGCTTACCGAAGGTAACGGATGCTATGTGATATTTCTAAAGAGCAAACGTTTTTCATGGCTCCAATATCATAACTTCCATGAAGTCCAAAAATCTTTTTCAGACATCAGGGAAAATTTGTGGTCCCGTCTTTGTCTTTTAATTTTTGCGAACTAACATATCTTTAAAACTGATTTGAATGAGATTTGTATGATATAGGTCATTAATCCCATATAACTTTCAAACTTTGTCGCCCGTTTGTTTCTTTTTCTCATGCACAAACACTTTATATTTTTACATTTATAAACGACAAAAAAAATCGTTCTTAAAACGATCACATGGCTTCCGTTACTTTCAGTTTGGAAACAAAATGGGGGAAAAAATAAATAAATTAGACAGTATTGAGTTTGTAAAAGCATAAAATCAGTAAAACACGTGGAACGAAGCTAAATATGCTTCCTGAGGTCCGAAACGGATTTCTCTGAAACTCATTTCTAGAAAATATTATTAGTTCAACAAAAAACGAACAAGCTCGTTACGTTGAATTACAATTGTCGAGACATTTTGTTTGTTTAATCCTAAAATATGTTTCGGGGAAATGATAAGATGTTATAATCATTAGTTTATGTGATAACAATCTCTGAAATGTTGTTAAAGAGGATGAAAGATAAGGATCTCTATTAGGATTGTGTTTCCTGAAGACTTTAACCTAGTCTGAAATTTGTTCTCTCGCTGAATCTACTTCTCTAAACCTTAATCTACATATTCTAGAGATGTGGAATTTTCCACAGAGTTTTTGAAACGTTGGAATCCAAGAGTGGTAGCTTACTGAGAGTGGTAGCTTACTGAGAGTATAGAAGCAATTCGAATAAGAGTTGCCGGCAATAGGTTTGGTTTTACCTTTGTACTCGGGATAATTTCCATTGTTTAGACTCTGACTTTGTTTTGCTCTCACCTAGATCTCAAACCTTGCCCCCTCCAACCTTGCATCCTCCAAGCTTTATCTTCAAATGACAATAGTGTAAAGACTGAATTAACAATGGAGTTTAGAGTTGAGAAATGGGAGAGATTTTCCTCTTGTTAGATTTGATGCCGCCTCTATCACGACTAAGTATTTTTCTTATCGCTTGTTATTTCCCGATTACGCAGTGGCGATCCTAGGTCAAAAGTTCTGGGGGGGCTAAAGCCCTCCGTGTTTTGTGGGTTTAGTATACATTTAGAGGGGGAGGGGGGGATTCGTAGTGTTAACAAGAAAAAAATAATCGGTCCGAGGCAACTCAGACAAACTTTCTCATATACGAGTTCATAATTAGTTTTGTATGTACATTTAGTTATTATTAAACATTTCATTAAAAATTATCATAAAAATAACTTCTCCTGGGTGGGGAATCTACCCGGGTTCTCTCCCTCCGCGTTTAAAGCAATCTTCTCAGGAACTAGATTTTTCCCGGGAAAACGGCTTTTATATCATTAGATTCGTATAATCCAAATTACAATTATCAATAACTACGGGAGACATACAGAGAAAAATACACCCCCGCACCGGGAATCGAACCACGGGACCTCTGTTTACCGTATAGGTGCTCTTACCATCTGAGCTATACGGGAGAATGATTCTTCTCTGTCGTAACTAATACATATTCCCGAATCCAAGCTTTAAATCTTATCCTACAAATCTAGAGAGCCAAATATTCACGGCAACAGAACTAGACTGAGAATTAACGCTTATAATTGTAAAGTACTCAATTAGTACCTGTACCTAGTACATCTATTAGAAATTCAATTTTTTAAATTTTTGGTAGTTTTATTACTACGGAAAGATTAAATTTTAAATAATCCAAATTACAATTAACAATTGATATAACAAAACAGCGCTTTTATGAATTTCTGAAGTGAAATTGAATATTTGATCATTTTATTCCTGGGGGGCTAATCTAGTTTCTGGGGGGGGCTTAAGCCCCTCTTACCCCCCCCCCCCTAGGATCGGCACTGTTTAAGTATTAAAAATCCCGACAAGTACTTGTCAGAAAGCTACTAAATTTCGGTCATAAAAATTATTTCTTTATCCTTATTTTTACTACCTTTTCATTAGCTTGCTTTCTTGTTTGTTTGTTTGTCCGGTACAAATCTTGCAATCAATTTTTAACTAACTTCCCGAGTAGCTAGATATTTAAAACTTTTAGAATAGCTCAGAACACGATGACAATACATTATTTTAATACTTTTAGCCATATTTCAGCAAAATTTAATTCGTTTGAGCAAATTGTGCTGTATGGAATGTTAATTCGGAAAAAGTCCACAAGTTATTTTATTTGTTTTGACATGTTCCATGTTTACAATTTATTTTTACAGGTTTAAAATTGATGATTTATGACAGAAAATTTAAAAACGTAGTATATAAAAAGTTCTTGTTATCTTGCAATTATAGGACCTTGCCTTATGGGTAGGCATTTTTTTGGGGGGTTTTTGGTAACTTGTAGCGTAAAATGGCCACCATTTTGGATACGCGATGTATATTAGTGATCTTCATACCTTTGAAATGATACCCCTCTCAAGAATAAAAAATGTGGAGATTAATTCGTAATTGCTGGCTGATCGAAAATATTTTGAGTGTTTTAAGTTCACAATATGTTTCATGTACTTCGCAAATCTCTGGCTACAGTAGGTCGGGAGATGTACTTCAAGATGCGACGGACGGACGGACGAACTACCAAAAGTATAAGGGTTTCTAGGATGACCTTGAAATCCTAAAAAGAGATGATTGGTTGTGTTTTTTTTTTTGTTGTTGTTGTTTTATACATTTTAGGGATGATATCCCTTTGTCAAAATAGTACATTCGTAAGATTTATACATTAGAAAGATTATATCAATATGATTTATACATTTTAGAGATGATATCCTTTTGCCAGAAAAGTACTTTCGAGTGAGGCCCCCACAATTTTCTAACCTCTTTTACTAGATGGCTGTACCATTTCAGTTCTATTCATATTTAGATTCCATGGTAGGCCCTTAACATACGGTTTAGAAGAAAAACTTTGGATTATTAATGAAGTCACTAGTGACTGATCGAGTAATTTTAGATAAATTAAATTATTAGTAAATCAAATTTTCCTACAGTTGACCAATAAAGTGGTTGTTATCGCACTCAAAGTATTGCGTACTACTTTGCCCTTCCCCCGCCCTTTTTTTCATAACAGCATATTCCTGCACTTATTACTTTACCGCACTCTTTTTACTTTACCGCACTCATTTTACTTTACCGACTCTAGTGTTCCAACTTACGAACATAAAGATCTTAAATCTAAACAAAGATTAAATAATCCAAATTATAATAATAATAACAATGACAACTATGATTATTTTTTTAACTAACTACATGAGATAAACACTATGTATCAAGTATATTAATATCTTTTTCCTCCAGCAGGGAGGAAACATTAACTTTCCACCCTAGTTTATAGGGAGGAAAGAATCCCATTACATCCTAGTTGTGAAAATCGTGGCGGAAAGTAGAAATCGTGGCGGAAAGTAAAAATCGTGGTGGAAAGTAACAGTAGAGCCAACTTATTATTCTTAAAAAAAATCAGTGTTGCCTGTTGCGTAACTAATAGCAGTTTTTTTTAACTCAATGACTCGACAGGTTAAAAGCTTTTTTATTAAATATTACAGAGCTTAAATGACACGTACTTTTGATTGCCGTGATACTT
>KZ651415.1:398033-412396 GCA_001010745.2 Gerris buenoi
GTGGAAAGACTGCGCTGGCAGTTAATTTTATGTTTTTGGGTGTGCTGAACACGAATCTAAAGTTGTCCAACAAAAATTTTACACCCAAATATGAGAAATCATCATAAAACCACTTTTTACTTTTATTTTTTTAGTGGATTTCGCCTTATAACTTACAAAGCAAGCTATTTACGCAAAAAGTGGAAGAGTAGTAAAATAAAGAGGAGAAAATAACCTACAAATTATTTCTTTACCATTATTTTGTAAGTCGAATGGTTTATATGCAAAAGAGGGGTTGAAATAACCGGGAAATCAGTAATTTTTGAAAAATAGCAACAAAAATAATAGAACCTGTGTCTAAGAGCTCGCATTAGTACTTAAATACATATAAATTGTTCAGAAACACAAATTATTGATTTCCCGGTTATTTCTACCCCTCTTTTGCATATAAACCATTCAACTTACAAAAAAATGGTAAAGAAATAATTTGTAGGTTATTTTCTCCTCTTTATTTTACTACTCTTCCAATTTTTGCGTAAATTGCTTGCTTTGTAAGTTATAAGGCGAAATCCACTAAAAAAATAAAAGTAAAAAGTGGTTTTATGATGATTTCTCATATTTGGGTGTAAAATTTTTGTTGGACAACTATAGATTCGTGTTCAGCACCCCAAAAAACATAAAAAAGCCACTTACAACAATTACACCAAAACCTTCCACTTTGAGCTCTTTTTATGCACCATTTGACTGGACTAACTCTTCAAGTTTAATAATGTAAAAATAAAATATTACCAATTTCTAAATGCTATCTTTATTGTAAATAAGTATGATTATTGCTGATGACTTTAGTTATATTCAAATTAAGTGAAGCAAGGATAAGTAAAAAGTATTATTACCTAAGTTAGTCTTATATTAGTTATTTACTTAATTGACAATTCTAATTCTCAAATTTTCGGACACCAATACATGTCAAGAAAGAGAGTACCTTTTAGCACTTATTTTAACGTTGTCACAATTCAACAAAATATGCACCTTGTCTGACTGTCAGTAATGTTTACGCGTCCAACGATACCATGTGCAAAAGTTGACCGATTTTGGTGATATTTTGTATACATTCTTCTACTAATACTCAGGCTAAGTTCGTTGGACTTCGTTATCCGCCCAAGTGCCCAAGAGTTAGCGCGCAACGCTCGCGTAAACGTGGGCTTCAAATGTAAAATTGGCTTTTTTTTGAGGACGGGAAATGATACTATCATCACCTACTCGATAAGACGGACTTTTTTTTTCTTTTTTGTTTTGTTACTACATTCGACAGCGATATCTCTATGATGTGATAAAGATTGTTAAAGATTGTTACAGGCTTAGCCTAACCTCCAAAAAATTTTTTTTATAGCAAATTAGTAGGCTTGAATATCTAAATTTAAATTCAATTTTTATAAGTTTTTGGTACTATTCATACAACATACAACGGAACGGAAATAGTAATTATAATTTGATTTGATTTAAAATATAAATAGCAAACTGTGAAATGAAATAATGTGAAATGGATCATTTTTTTTCCAGTGGATTATATATTACCTGGTAAATTCGGATTGTACGTGCGCCCACTTTAAGGTTAGGTGATAAAATCCCGCATATTAAATTAAAAACCTTAATTTTGTACGTACAATAATAAAGCAGGTAGAGGTAAAACTCGAAGAAATTTCAGGGCACGTTCAGTCCGAATTAGCCTTCTACTTCCCTCTTCTTTTTATCCTTATTTTTACTGTCCATTTTTAAATCAAAATCACAAAACACTGAATACTACAACAAACCGTATAACGTATAATCTATAAAAATCACAAGAAACGAAGATTTAAAAACAAGAAAAGGGGGAATTACGATTTATAGAAAATAGAACCTTCCAATTTCGGCTTTCAANTTTCCATCTACACAGTCAGTGGTAAAATTATATTGATCCCTGGATTGCCCTCCAGGGTCAGGAGGTCTCATACTCACAATTTGAAGGGGATTTAAAATCTATTTCACTAAGATAATCTTAAGTAATGAAGGATAGAATTACTTACGTGTTTTTTCAATCGCTTGTCAAAACAAACTCCAAATTTTTACTTTATTAATAAATATAAGACAGTATGTTATGAAACAAAGTCGGGTGTGCATATATTTTAACATTTCAGGTCAGTTTTATTATTATTATTATTAAAGAGTGCTCTATGTTGTTTTTATTATTTTTTAAAATAGAGTAGTTGGCAAATAATTTTTCCCTTATAAAAAAAGGTAGAGTAGGTAAAATCTAAAGAAGGTCCACGAAATTTTTTTCTTGAGACTGTTACTGCCCTTATAAAAAACTAAAGTGTGATATTCCTTTGCCCAAAGTACATTGGACTAAACATCCCTTTGCCTTAATAGTTATTGTTGGAGACCAACAGTTGTTCTTTATTTACTATATTATTTATGTTTTTTATTATTTTGTAAAAAATGGCAATTTTAGCAACAAACGAACATATCACTTCTACATTTTAAACTCATTTCTTCGTTAACGTAAATAACGTANAAATTGAAACAGGCATGATAAATTTCAACTTGATTGAAGCAGAAGTTTTTGTGTAGTGAAGTGATACATTATATAATAGTTTAAATGAAGATGACAGGAACATGTAAGTTAGGGAATATGATCACAAATGTCCTATGTAACAATTTCAATTTCTACGTGTATTCTGTATTCAAGCTTTTAAAATAAGCTAAATTTAAGACACTTTTGATGTTATAGTTATTTCGGTTTCAATACATATCACATTTCAATGCTGTTCTCTTTCAATTGGACTTTTAAAAGTTGAAATTCGTGGATTCTTTGATGTTAATTTGCTAGAATAAATATAAAATGTTAAAAATAAAGAATTGTAAAGTTCAAATAAAAGAGAAGAGAAAGAGGTATAATTTTATTCAGTAATTTTCGTATCGAATATTTCAAAGCTAGTGACCGGAATATTGCCTTTCGATTTTCATTTTTATTTTTTATTTTTTATTTTTTTTTTTTTACCACATCGTTTATTGGCAGTTAATGATAGGAGGACTGATAACAGTTTGCATTAATTAAGATTACAGTGTAGCTTTAATTTTTTTAGGGGTTCGTTGGTAAAACCAAAGAAAAAGAAACCCTTTATAGTTTCGTTCCTTTGTCTGTCTGTCTCTTTGTACGGTTCCAATAACTTTTGAATTAAAAGAGATAAAAAAACATGGAACTTTGCAAAATTAAAGATCCTTTTGAAAAATATAATGAACTCAAAATAATCAGTCGAACAAATCCAAAATGGCGGATAATTCAGGTCAGGTGAAAGATTTTTGTTTAATTTAAAAAATATATAAAAATAAAGGAAATTTTAATTTTTCTGCGCCATTTTGTCAAAAAAACATCAAAATTTTGTGTGTGCCCCCCAAAACCATATTTCTGCTGTTACTAAAAATATACAAAAATATAAATAATGTGCAGTCTACTGGGACAAAAAAAAAATAAGAATACCTATTTCATCTGAAGAGATGAAACGGAGCTGAAAATATAAAATTCCATATTGGATCTGATAATCCAATATGGAATCCTACTGGGAAACTATATGGGAATCCAATATGGCGGATAATTCATGTCAAGCTAAACAAAATATGTTTTGCTAATAAGTGTAGGGTCATAGCAGTAACTGCATGTTTCCTTATCTAATTAATTTTATAACGACGTTTTTCATGTTTTCATTTTTTTATAATTTATTATTATCTATTTTTAAAATATAATTTTATGTATTAATTCAGTGATACTGATGCATATTTGTTTGATGACGTTTCAAAGTTTATTCTCTGTCTAATTTTTGTTTTTCAAAAATGCTTTAGATCTTAATTTTACAACCTAATGGAACATTATAGGTATCAGCAAATATAATATCAGGCCTGAAGATGTCCCTCTTGGGACGAAATATAGCCAGATACCCCGTTCTTACTTACCCCGTTTTTACTTACCCCGTTTTTACTTACCCCGTTTTTACTTACCCCGTTCTTACTTACCCCGTTTTTACTTACCCCGTTCTTACTTACCCCGTTTTTACTTACCCCATTTTTACTTACCCTGTTTTTACTTACCCCGTTTTTAAGTACCCCGTTTTTAAGTACCCCGTTTTGCCCCTACACTTATTAGCATCTATACTTTCAGGGGACCTAAATCTAAAATTGTTTTATTTCTTTTTTCTTTTTTTTTTGGAAATTTTCAAAATGTATTGAAGAGTATAACACATAGTAACCATTTTGTTTTTTTTTTCTCCTTTAGTTTAATTTCGTGGATTATTAATAGTCAGATATGTCAAAAGGGGGAAAAAATTAACATTTTTAACCTAAGAGTAGCGAATAGTTGAGGGACTGTATTGTAATAATTGAATTGTTAATCTTAAATTGAAATAAAATGCGAGCAATTTTATTGTTTTTTTTTTTATGAGTATTGAATAATTCATATCGGACTTCCCAGAAGCAGATAAACTAAATCTAACCGAATCTGGCTTAAGAGGAAAAAATATGCTTTCACACAATTCATCGATAGAAAATTGACTGGGTTTAAAAAAAACAGAGTATATTTGAAACATCATCAAATTTAAATTTTAAATTTTGTCCAAACATGTGCTTTAACTTTCAGATCACATGAGTTAACTAAAAAAAAATAAAATAAAACAATATTATGCTACATAATTGTTTGTTTTGTCTTTGCATAAGTTTGTTCTTTATTTACATTAGGCTAACAGTATTTCTCAAAATTTGCATAGGTAAGTGACGTTGTCTAATGAACATTTCGCAGCGACTAAAAATAGAAAAATTTAAATAATTTACACTATATTTTTTAAATATTTAGTTAATGTTAGCAATGCAAATATGTAACGCGGGTGTGCATATATTTATTTATTTATTTATTGTTTATTTTGGGTGCTCAACTGCGAGGTTATATACACCCTTACAATATTTAATTTATATACATTATATAACTAGATAACAACAGGTAGAATAACATCAGATGTCCTTGAATATGTCTGCTTCTTGTAGGAAATTTAGCAATTTTGTTACTGTCGCCTGGTTGTCTTCTAGTATTTCAGTCAGTGTCTCTGGTAGGCTGTGTTTCTTCCGCAGCTGTTCGAGTTGGTGGCAGTCTTTCAGTATATGTACTACGCTTATGGAATCGTTACAGAGTCTACACTTTGGAAGTTCCTTGTCCCTAGTAAACAGGTAGCTGTGGGTAAGTCTTGTGTGGCCGATTCTAAGTCTGCAAAGTACGGTTTCTTCGTGCCTGTTCTTCCTGTAAGAAGAGGCCCAGTCAGCTACCTTCGGCTTTATAAATCTTAGTTTGTTGCCAATGGAATCTGTCCATAATTGTTGCCATTTCTCCGTAATTCTTCTCTTCACACAACTGTCTAGATCCTTAGGCGTAATATCTGTCTCCAGGGGCTGTCCGTCTGTTACTGCTTGTCTTGCCAGTCTGTCTGCTGCCTCGTTACCCGGGATTCCTAAGTGNTTCGTTACGCTATCAATCATTGTTCGTAGTATTTTATTTTCCTTTTTTAAAGGTGGTCCTTGGGTTATGTTGTAATTTTGGAAACCAGAAATTCTTAGAAAATCATATAAGGTTTTGTACCCTATGAGTCTAACAGTTATTTAGTCAGTCATTTTAACCTAGGTGAGTAACAATCTAAAGAAGTACAATATGATAGTAACTACAGTCTGAATTGATACTTGTGTCATGAGATTACGAATTTGGATTAAAATTAGTGAGGTACGGTTAAATAAAAATGACATAGTTTAACTAACTAGTTTCCTGTAATTTATGCACATCGCCAGGGTTTAACCAGAGGGTTTGGACTACAGGTTATAGACAATATATACTCAACTAACAGTACAAACATATATTGAACTTAGAAATAGGACTTTCTCTCTAATTTTAATCAAAATTCATAATTTAACGGTTGCTAATTCAAAGCTTATTAACGAGGTCACTAAATTCATAAACCATGTGTACAACTACCAACCTAATTGGTTTTAAAATAATTAATTAAATTTATTGAAATAAGTCTATTTATGATAAAAAGTAAACAATTATTTACATTTATCAATTTTTTGATTACAAACTATTACTTCACAGAATTACATGGACATTAAACTGATTTTTAATTTGATGTAATGAATGTTTGTGCTGGTGTGAGTCTGTGTTGTATGTAGCATTGGCACGCTTAGCATACATTATCGTGTTTGTAGTGTTGGTGAATATTTTTCATATTGAATCCATAGCGATGAGCAAACGAAAATCAATGGAATTGGTTCAAGGATATTCCTTCCTATATGACTTTGATGGGAGATACAGGTGTACAGTTTAGTTATCATGAGTGAAATAATAGTTTTGTTCCAACAATACTTCAAACTAGTTGGAAACTGTCCGACGCATGTGCATTAGCAACAGGAGTTCAAATTAAGTCCGATGCGCACGCGTCGGACAGTTTCAAACTAGTTTGAAACTAAGTCCGACGCATGTGCATTAGCAACAGGATTTCAATTTAAGTCCGATGCGCACGCGTCGGACAGTTTCAAACTAGTTTGAAACTGTCCGACGCATGTGCATTAGCAACAGGAGTTCAATATAAGTCCGATGCGCATGCGTCGGACAGTTTCAGACTAGTTTGAAGTGTGGTTGGAACAAACCTCATGGTTACAATGGTTTGAAATTCATTTTGGCTGATTCTGAAGTTCTTGAAAAACTGTCTTTGTCGCCTACTATCTCTTTGTAGAGCGTGTAGAATTATCTTCTTTTTATCTTTTTATAGTACATTACGCGTCGAGTGTGGAAAGTAGCATTTTGCATGCGAGTGTGGAGTTCCCGAGCGACAGCGAGGGCAGTAAAACCACACGAACAATGCAAAATGCCGTTTTCGCACGAGTTGCGTACCGTACTTTATCTACGGTTGTTAGATTTTAATAATAAATGCAGAAAAAAATAATAAACTTCCTGTATGTAAGCTCGTATTTCAGTATTTCTCTTTTGATAAAAATGACATCAATTCGTTAGTTACTTTTATTAAATAAACATCAAATTAGATATGTTAAATGTAAACAAACTCGCTAATCGTGTGTAAAGTTGATAATTCTTCTTCTTTACGTCACTAGAGTGGAAAAAAAGAGGAATTGTTCAAAACAATGTGACATGCATGCGCAATTAATACAGGTGTGTAAAGAATCACTTTCTACGAATCTAAACAGAGATGTAATGTTTATATTACGTATCAATCGTAGATAAAATTCATTGGATGCACAACCAATCTTCTTTTGCTTTCTTTCCTCTACTTCAACACAATCTAATTTATTTCCTTCTTCTTCTTCGAGTAAAATTGCTACTGCTAATTCTTCAACTGAAAAGTTTTTAAACATGCTTTAGTATATAGGCAGGTTTGCATTAAACTTTCAAGTTTATCTGTCGGGATGAAGGATGTAAAATAAAGGGGATGGAACGATAGGGAAGGTAGGGATAGGTAGGGTTTTAAGGCAAAAAAGTGACTCATCGAGATTAGTGAAATTGGAGAAAAACATCGTACTAGGCATGCTCACAACTTTAGATTGGGACACATTACCTTCTTTGTTTATTTTGAATCAGGTTATAATCTGATTTAACTATAAATACATTTAACTATAAACCAATTTAATCAATAATAATTAACATATTTATAAAATAAATAGTTACTTTATTCCAATTTACGAAAAAGTATTAAAAAATAAAAAATAAATAAATAAAGGTTAAGTGATAAAGATAATTTTAAATTTAAATTATTCCAATTTACTCCCTGAGATGATAAATAATGCAAACCAAATCACTATAAATGGCTAAAAATAATCCAAATATCAACGGAACCAATACATAAGCAGCAAAATATAATGAAAACAAAAAATATCGGAAGAATACCACACACGGAACTACAGGGTAAAAGTTAACACGCAAATGGAAAAAATGCTCTGTTGATTGTTGATAACCTGCCACACGTTTCTTGGTAACCTATAACCAAGAGGAAGGTAATGTGTCCCACTGGTCCTCCACTTTCTCTATAATCTTCACGGGGTAAATTTGTTTCTCCAATGCTCCATCCCTTTTTTTAACATCCTTTGATGGCAGAGTGTGAAAACTTATGTGTGTACCGTGTCTGCCACGTTATGCGCTGGGTACGTGTGAAAACTTATGTGTGTACCGTGTCTGCCACGTTATGCGCTGGGTACGTGTGAAAACTTATGTGTGTACCGTGTCTGCCACGTTATGCGCTGGGTACGTGTGAAAACTTATGTGTGTACCGTGTCTGCCACGTTATGCGCTGGGTACGTGTGAAAACTTATGTGTGTACCGTGTCTGCCACGTTATGCGCTGGGTACGTGTGAAAACTTATGTGTGTACCGTGTCTGCCACGTTATGCGCTGGGTACGTGTGAAAACTTATGTGTGTACCGTGTCTGCCACGTTATGCGCTGGGTACGTGTGAAAACTTATGTGTGTACCGTGTCTGCCACGTTATGCGCTGGGTACGTGTGAAAACTTATGTGTGTACCGTGTCTGCCACGTTATGCGCTGGGTACGTGTGAAAACTTATGTGTGTACCGTGTCTGCCACGTTATGCGCTGGGTACGTGTGAAAACTTATGTGTGTACCGTGTCTGCCACGTTATGCGCTGGGTACGTGTGAAAACTTATGTGTGTACCGTGTCTGCCACGTTATGCGCTGGGTACGTGTGAAAACTTATGTGTGTACCGTGTCTGCCACGTTATGCGCTGGGTACGTGTGAAAACTTATGTGTGTACCGTGTCTGCCACGTTATGCGCTGGGTACGTGTGAAAACTTATGTGTGTACCGTGTCTGCCACGTTATGCGCTGGGTACGTGTGAAAACTTATGTGTGTACCGTGTCTGCCACGTTATGCGCTGGGTACGTGTGAAAACTTATGTGTGTACCGTGTCTGCCACGTTATGCGCTGGGTACGTGTGAAAACTTATGTGTGTACCGTGTCTGCCACGTTATGCGCTGGGTACGTGTGAAAACTTATGTGTGTACCGTGTCTGCCACGTTATGCGCTGGGTACGTGTGAAAACTTATGTGTGTACCGTGTCTGCCACGTTATGCGCTGGGTACGTGTGAAAACTTATGTGTGTACCGTGTCTGCCACGTTATGCGCTGGGTACGTGTGAAAACTTATGTGTGTACCGTGTCTGCCACGTTATGCGCTGGGTACGTGTGAAAACTTATGTGTGTACCGTGTCTGCCACGTTATGCGCTGGGTACGTGTGAAAACTTATGTGTGTACCGTGTCTGCCACGTTATGCGCTGGGTACGTGTGAAAACTTATGTGTGTACCGTGTCTGCCACGTTATGCGCTGGGTACGTGTGAAAACTTATGTGTGTACCGTGTCTGCCACGTTATGCGCTGGGTACGTGTGAAAACTTATGTGTGTACCGTGTCTGCCACGTTATGCGCTGGGTACGTGTGAAAACTTATGTGTGTACCGTGTCTGCCACGTTATGCGCTGGGTACGTGTGAAAACTTATGTGTGTACCGTGTCTGCCACGTTATGCGCTGGGTACGTGTGAAAACTTATGTGTGTACCGTGTCTGCCACGTTATGCGCTGGGTACGTGTGAAAACTTATGTGTGTACCGTGTCTGCCACGTTATGCGCTGGGTACGTGTGAAAACTTATGTGTGTACCGTGTCTGCCACGTTATGCGCTGGGTACGTGTGAAAACTTATGTGTGTACCGTGTCTGCCACGTTATGCGCTGGGTACGTGTGAAAACTTATGTGTGTACCGTGTCTGCCACGTTATGCGCTGGGTACGTGTGAAAACTTATGTGTGTACCGTGTCTGCCACGTTATGCGCTGGGTACGTGTGAAAACTTATGTGTGTACCGTGTCTGCCACGTTATGCGCTGGGTACGTGTGAAAACTTATGTGTGTACCGTGTCTGCCACGTTATGCGCTGGGTACGTGTGAAAACTTATGTGTGTACCGTGTCTGCCACGTTATGCGCTGGGTACGTGTGAAAACTTATGTGTGTACCGTGTCTGCCACGTTATGCGCTGGGTACGTGTGAAAACTTATGTGTGTACCGTGTCTGCCACGTTATGCGCTGGGTACGTGTGAAAACTTATGTGTGTACCGTGTCTGCCACGTTATGCGCTGGGTACGTGTGAAAACTTATGTGTGTACCGTGTCTGCCACGTTATGCGCTGGGTACGTGTGAAAACTTATGTGTGTACCGTGTCTGCCACGTTATGCGCTGGGTACGTGTGAAAACTTATGTGTGTACCGTGTCTGCCACGTTATGCGCTGGGTACGTGTGAAAACTTATGTGTGTACCGTGTCTGCCACGTTATGCGCTGGGTACGTGTGAAAACTTATGTGTGTACCGTGTCTGCCACGTTATGCGCTGGGTACGTGTGAAAACTTATGTGTGTACCGTGTCTGCCACGTTATGCGCTGGGTACGTGTGAAAACTTATGTGTGTACCGTGTCTGCCACGTTATGCGCTGGGTACGTGTGAAAACTTATGTGTGTACCGTGTCTGCCACGTTATGCGCTGGGTACGTGTGAAAACTTATGTGTGTACCGTGTCTGCCACGTTATGCGCTGGGTACGTGTGAAAACTTATGTGTGTACCGTGTCTGCCACGTTATGCGCTGGGTACGTGTGAAAACTTATGTGTGTACCGTGTCTGCCACGTTATGCGCTGGGTACGTGTGAAAACTTATGTGTGTACCGTGTCTGCCACGTTATGCGCTGGGTACGTGTGAAAACTTATGTGTGTACCGTGTCTGCCACGTTATGCGCTGGGTACGTGTGAAAACTTATGTGTGTACCGTGTCTGCCACGTTATGCGCTGGGTACGTGTGAAAACTTATGTGTGTACCGTGTCTGCCACGTTATGCGCTGGGTACGTGTGAAAACTTATGTGTGTACCGTGTCTGCCACGTTATGCGCTGGGTACGTGTGAAAACTTATGTGTGTACCGTGTCTGCCACGTTATGCGCTGGGTACGTGTGAAAACTTATGTGTGTACCGTGTCTGCCACGTTATGCGCTGGGTACGTGTGAAAACTTATGTGTGTACCGTGTCTGCCACGTTATGCGCTGGGTACGTGTGAAAACTTATGTGTGTACCGTGTCTGCCACGTTATGCGCTGGGTACGTGTGAAAACTTATGTGTGTACCGTGTCTGCCACGTTATGCGCTGGGTACGTGTGAAAACTTATGTGTGTACCGTGTCTGCCACGTTATGCGCTGGGTACGTGTGAAAACTTATGTGTGTACCGTGTCTGCCACGTTATGCGCTGGGTACGTGTGAAAACTTATGTGTGTACCGTGTCTGCCACGTTATGCGCTGGGTACGTGTGAAAACTTATGTGTGTACCGTGTCTGCCACGTTATGCGCTGGGTACGTGTGAAAACTTATGTGTGTACCGTGTCTGCCACGTTATGCGCTGGGTACGTGTGAAAACTTATGTGTGTACCGTGTCTGCCACGTTATGCGCTGGGTACGTGTGAAAACTTATGTGTGTACCGTGTCTGCCACGTTATGCGCTGGGTACGTGTGAAAACTTATGTGTGTACCGTGTCTGCCACGTTATGCGCTGGGTACGTGTGAAAACTTATGTGTGTACCGTGTCTGCCACGTTATGCGCTGGGTACGTGTGAAAACTTATGTGTGTACCGTGTCTGCCACGTTATGCGCTGGGTACGTGTGAAAACTTATGTGTGTACCGTGTCTGCCACGTTATGCGCTGGGTACGTGTGAAAACTTATGTGTGTACCGTGTCTGCCACGTTATGCGCTGGGTACGTGTGAAAACTTATGTGTGTACCGTGTCTGCCACGTTATGCGCTGGGTACGTGTGAAAACTTATGTGTGTACCGTGTCTGCCACGTTATGCGCTGGGTACGTGTGAAAACTTATGTGTGTACCGTGTCTGCCACGTTATGCGCTGGGTACGTGTGAAAACTTATGTGTGTACCGTGTCTGCCACGTTATGCGCTGGGTACGTGTGAAAACTTATGTGTGTACCGTGTCTGCCACGTTATGCGCTGGGTACGTGTGAAAACTTATGTGTGTACCGTGTCTGCCACGTTATGCGCTGGGTACGTGTGAAAACTTATGTGTGTACCGTGTCTGCCACGTTATGCGCTGGGTACGTGTGAAAACTTATGTGTGTACCGTGTCTGCCACGTTATGCGCTGGGTACGTGTGAAAACTTATGTGTGTACCGTGTCTGCCACGTTATGCGCTGGGTACGTGTGAAAACTTATGTGTGTACCGTGTCTGCCACGTTATGCGCTGGGTACGTGTGAAAACTTATGTGTGTACCGTGTCTGCCACGTTATGCGCTGGGTACGTGTGAAAACTTATGTGTGTACCGTGTCTGCCACGTTATGCGCTGGGTACGTGTGAAAACTTATGTGTGTACCGTGTCTGCCACGTTATGCGCTGGGTACGTGTGAAAACTTATGTGTGTACCGTGTCTGCCACGTTATGCGCTGGGTACGTGTGAAAACTTATGTGTGTACCGTGTCTGCCACGTTATGCGCTGGGTACGTGTGAAAACTTATGTGTGTACCGTGTCTGCCACGTTATGCGCTGGGTACGTGTGAAAACTTATGTGTGTACCGTGTCTGCCACGTTATGCGCTGGGTACGTGTGAAAACTTATGTGTGTACCGTGTCTGCCACGTTATGCGCTGGGTACGTGTGAAAACTTATGTGTGTACCGTGTCTGCCACGTTATGCGCTGGGTACGTGTGAAAACTTATGTGTGTACCGTGTCTGCCACGTTATGCGCTGGGTACGTGTGAAAACTTATGTGTGTACCGTGTCTGCCACGTTATGCGCTGGGTACGTGTGAAAACTTATGTGTGTACCGTGTCTGCCACGTTATGCGCTGGGTACGTGTGAAAACTTATGTGTGTACCGTGTCTGCCACGTTATGCGCTGGNGGTCCAGTGGTTTCAGAGATATCGTGATGTGTCAGTGAGTCAGTGAGTCAGTCAGTGAGTGGTATTTGGATTTTATATATATAGATTATTCTAAGCAAAAATATATAAATAAGAATTTTCTTCCGAACTTACAGAAGCTATTCGATCTTTCTGAAGAACAAACATTTTTTATGTCACCGATTTAAATAATTCCAAGACAGAAATCCGTTTTTTGACATCAGGGAACATTTTGTCTCGTGTCTGTCTGTCTGTCGTTCAATTTTTGCGAACCAACAAAACTATTCGCCCGATTATAATAAAATTTAGAGGGTAGGTATAGGTAGGTTATAATTAGCCGATTGTTGTACAAGTTTAAACTTTTTTCCACATGGGCACAAACATATATTTATCTACAATACTTATCTACGCCAATATCCTTAAAAGTACACATTTGATTTTTAAGAAATTTGTGTGTAACTAGACAATTTTGTGTACAAGTTAATATTTTAGTGCCTTTTAAGAATATATTATGTTGGGCTAAGTTCGCTACGGGACATAAATTGGCAATAGGTATTTGAAAAAACAAACCGATGGAGAGCGGCCATGTCCCGAAAATTATAGTGGACAATGGACTATGTGATTTACATTATTTTATTTTATTTTTTTTAATTTAAAATACCTTTATTGAATAAATAAAAATACAACATATTAATATTAATACATAATAATATTCCATTACATCGAGTTATCTTTTTTGTTGATTTAACAATTTAGTACTATATTAGGTTATCTCTCCACTAGAGAACATTGAGTCCTGAGCTGTGGAGAGAGAGTTTACACAGTTTGTTATATTACATTGTACACAATAATTATTTTAAAAGAATTAGTTAGTTATTTTACATAATTATATATTTATTTTAGTTTTGATTATATATTTATTTTATTATATATTATTTTAGTTTTTATAGTTTTAGTTATTTATACACAAACATTAAGCTTTATCTTGTAAACAAGTGGCTGAGTCGTGCACATATCAACCTAATTAAACCATTATTGGCCTAGTTTACTAAAATATATTTTTATATCACTTACAGTCATCATCATTGAATTTATTCACAGTCAATCTACGCTACGTCACAATTGTATTGAATCAACTATTGCAGATTTTTTTTCGTGGATCAGGTGATTATTTTATATTGGTGACCCATTTATTTGTAAAATAATTGATTTAATCTATATATGTATATAAAAAAATTGGTAAGGCGTGAAGTCTCACATAAAAAGGGTTTCGTTGGTATTGTGAAACAAAATTAGTAAGGGGGGGGGGACATGAAAAATGTCGATTTTTTTTGACAAAATGGCGCCGAAAATGAAACACTAACCCTAA
>KZ651415.1:416754-432151 GCA_001010745.2 Gerris buenoi
AGCTATGTGCCACACTAGTTATCATATGAAATATAACGCAAGGAAGCTATGTGCCACACTAGTTAGCATATGAAATATAACGCAAGGAAGCTATGTGCCACACTAGTTATCATATGAAATATAACGCAAGGAAGCTTTGTGCCACACTAGTTAGCATATGAAATATAACTCAAGGAAGCTATGTGCCACACTAGTTATCATATGAAATATAACGCAAGGAAGCTTTGTGCCACACTAGTTAGCATATGAAATATAACTCAAGGAAGCTATGTGCCACACTAGTTATCATATGAAATATAACGCAAGGAAGCTATGTGCCACACTAGTTAGCATATGAAATATAACGCAAGGAAGCTATGTGCCAGACTAGTTAGCCAGAGTATTCTTCTTGCCAAGTAATAATGTTTTATATAAACATGAAAATTTATACATTGAATTTATTTTATATTTTTTGTTATTAGAATATCATAATTGATGAATAATTAATAATTAATGAAATTTTAATACTGTTGTGGAGCCCTTTTATAGAACATGACAGGAAGTAAGTTTTAACGACTGATTAAGGATTATTTTTCTTCTAACAAATTTTCCCCTGTTTCTAATTTTTGCCTCATTAAGGACTTTTATTCTTTATGAGTTACGTATTTTCCCTTAATAATGTTGTACCCTTTTTGTGTTTTAATCAGTTTAAATGAACTATTTTATACTTTGATATTATATTATATTTCCATTTACTAGTATATTTTTATTTTATGGTTTTATTAATAATTTTTTTAATATTAATATTTTTTTTTATGATGTTTTCTTCTGTTTCGTCCATCTTGTTAAATTTATATACTTCTTCCAACTCATACTCTATTCTAGGCAACAACTTCTTCCAAGTTACAGGTTATTATAAGAAAAACTTCTTCCAAGTTACAGGTTATTCTAAGAAAAACTTCTTCCAAGTTACAGGTTATTATAAGAAAAACTTCTTCCAAGTTACAGGTTATTCTAAGAAAAACTTCTTCCAAGTTACAGGTTATNATGCATTACTGAGGTGAAATTGAATATGAGGGGAATGTAAAAAAATTGTATTTAAAAAAAAGCGGTATTTTGTATTTTTTTCACTCTCTTGGGTCTGGGGGAGAGGTAGGGGGCATGTGCCCCCTGTGCCTCACTAGACACGCCACTGATTCTCATTCATGTTTTAATAACGTTTATAACAATTCACCAATCAGAGATAATGTAAGATTGTCATCAAAAATTGCTTCCATCTTAACCCGGCCCTACAGATCACTTTCAGTTTTAGTGCATTTCTCTGAATTTAAAATAAATTTTTCTTCGCTTACAAACACTTAATACTTTTACTCTTTTTTATAAGTTAAAAATAAACATAGTGGTATAAAAGGTACAGACACCGTGGCCAGGCGGCGAAAGAAGAAAGGCTAATACAACAACAACAAAGCTTCTTCAAGTAAATTATACTCAACAAAAACATTATCTTAGGTAGTTCATTTCTACTGTACTATAAACTATAGTACAGTAATATAAAAATATAACTTTATCATTATGAACTTACGGTAAATACATCAATTAATGTAAATCGGAACTTTATACAATAAATTGTATTTATATGTAGATTTAAAAAAATCCCCCACAAATTTTTCAAAATCCCCCCAATTTTTTTTCAATGGCGCTCTGAGTGCCATGAATCCCCCCTTTGGGGACCCCTACTACCACATATTCTTAAAATAGTCCAGTCATTAGGTAGTTTCTTAAAACAAATTCTGGAGTATTTATGATTTTTTGCTCCTTTATGTTTTTTTGGGTGCTGATTACGAATCTGAGGTTTGCCACCAAAAATTTTTGTTGGAATTTGAGTTATAGCCAAAAAACATGAAAAAATAACGTTTTCTTTCGGTATTTGCCATATAACTCAGAAACGATCAACTTTTGGTAAAAAATCATTCTTCACTAAAACAATCATCATAAAATTTCCTATAATATAGGACCTAACTACTTTTTTTGTCACGCGTACCGTTTAGGCGCAAACACGGGTTGAAGTAAGCGTAATATTTTGACATTCAAGCTCAATACCACATCACACAGCGGGCATCGGGGTTCCGTGCTAAGAAACCTATTACCCCACAACAAACACTCCCTTCCTAAAAATTCATACCTATACATAATATATAAATAAACTTACATATTAAATATACATACAGGGTGGTTCAAAAGTCTCCCACCCCCCTTAACTTTTGAACGCTTTGAGATAAATTTATGAAACTTGGGGGATCTCTACTATGCCAAGGGAAGTTTGTTTTCATGCTATCGCCCACCAGGGGCAACCACCTATTTTGCCCCCAGGCCACCTCACTTCAAAAGTTAGCACTAAAGTGTATATTTTTGATAGCAGATTAAATTCTACGGCAAAATTAGGAATATTTTACTTTAAACTTCTTTTCTATCTCTAATATTTTGTCCCCTATAGGGGGGCAAAGGCATAAAAATGGTAGATTTCAGCGCCTGGAGGCAAAATGGTTCCCCTTGAACGAGAGTGGTTGAATCAAAAATATACGTCCCAATTTAAAATTTTGAAGTTGGGTGGCCTGGGGGCAAAGTGGGTGGTTGCCCCTAGTGGGTGATAGCATGAAAACAAACTTCCCTTGGCATGGTAGAGATCCCCCAAGTTTCATTCATTTATCTCAAACCGTTCAAAAGTTAAGAGGGGGGGGGGGACTTTTGGACCACCCTGTATGTATATGTAATATGTAAGTATATTTATATATTATGTATATGTATGTATTTTTAGGAAGGGAGTGTTTGTTGCGGGGTAATAGATTTCTTGGCACGGAACCCCGCTGCCCGCTGTGTGGTGTTGTATTGAGCTTGAATGTCAAAATATTACGCTTACTTCAACCCGTGTTTGCGCCTAAACGGTACGCGTGACGAAAAAAGTAGTTAGGATCTATACTATAGGAAATTTTATGAAGATTGTTTTAGTGAAGAATGATTTTTTACCAAAAGTTGATAGTTTTTGAGTTATATGGCAAATACCGAAAGAAAACGTTATTTTTTCATGTTTTTTGGCTATAACTCAAATTCCAACAAACATTTTTGGTGGCAAACCTCAGATTCGTAATCAATCATCGTAATCATACTCCAGAATTTGTTTTAAAACACTCCTTTTTAGCACCTAATGGACTGGACTAAAAGGCTCTAAAAGATTTTTTTAAACACAAAATTTCTAGCTTGATGTTAGACAGAAACTTTTTGCATGCTACCTCCTGGACTCTGGACTATAGGTTGTAAAAGCATAAAATCTTTAAAGCATATGAAATATAACGCAAGGGAGCTATGTGCCACACTAGTTAGCATATGAAAAATAACGCAAGGGAGCTATGTGCCACACTAGTTAGCATATGAAATATAACGCAAGGGAGCTATGTGCCACACTAGTTAGCATATGAAATATAACGCAAGGAAGCTATGTGCCACACTANATAAGAAAAACTTCTTCCAAGTTACAGGTTATTCTAAGAAAAACTTCTTCCAAGTTACAGGTTATTATAAGAAAAACTTCTTCCAAGTTACAGGTTATTCTAAGAAAAACTTCTTCCAAGTTACAGGTTATTATAAGAAAAACTTCTTCCAAGTTACAGGTTATTCTAAGAAAAACTTCTTCCAAGTTACAGGTTATTATAAGAAAAACTTCTTCCAAGTTACAGGTTATTCTAAGAAAAACTTCTTCCAAGTTACAGGTTATTATAAGAAAAACTTCTTCCAAGTTACAGGTTATTCTAAGAAAAACTTCTTCCAAGTTACAGGTTATTATAAGAAAAACTTCTTCCAAGTTACAGGTTATTCTAAGAAAAACTTCTTCCAAGTTACAGGTTATTATAAGAAAAACT
Organism: Gerris buenoi; assembly: GCA_001010745.2. Classification (NCBI taxonomy): domain Eukaryota; kingdom Metazoa; phylum Arthropoda; class Insecta; order Hemiptera; family Gerridae; genus Gerris; species Gerris buenoi. The sequence goes on from KZ651415.1 coordinate 420,648, forward strand.
TCTTCCAAGTTACAGGTTATTCTAAGAAAAACTTCTTCCAAGTTACAGGTTATTATAAGAAAAACTTCTTCCAAGTTACAGGTTATTCTAAGAAAAACTTCTTCCAAGTTACAGGTTATTATAAGAAAAACTTCTTCCAAGTTACAGGTTATTCTAAGAAAAACTTCTTCCAAGTTACAGGTTATTATAAGAAAAACTTCTTCCAAGTTACAGGTTATTCTAAGAAAAACTTCTTCCAAGTTACAGGTTATTATAAGAAAAACTTCTTCCAAGTTACAGGTTATTCTAAGAAAAACTTCTTCCAAGTTACAGGTTATTATAAGAAAAACTTCTTCCAAGTTACAGGTTATTCTAAGAAAAACTTCTTCCAAGTTACAGGTTATTATAAGAAAAACTTCTTCCAAGTTACAGGTTATTCTAAGAAAAACTTCTTCCAAGTTACAGGTTATTATAAGAAAAACTTCTTCCAAGTTACAGGTTATTCTAAGAAAAACTTCTTCCAAGTTACAAGTTATTCTAAACAACAACTTCTTCCAAATCACAAGTTATTCTAAACAACAACTTCTTCCAAATCACAAGTTATTCTAAACAACAACTTCTTTTAACTTACAAGTTATTCTAAGCAACAACTTCTTCCGACTCACTATTTCTTCTAAGGAACAACTTCTTCCAAGTATCAAGTTGTTCTAAGCAACAACTTCTCGCAATGTTCTTCTAATAAAATTCTCTGTTTTCTTTTCCCGTTTGAAGATAGAAAGGTGTATATAAGCTACCTTTAGATCATTCCATATTTATAACAAGGGTTAAACTGGATAAGAAGTACCTCTAAAAGATTTCTTAACATCCCACTTGTTACTATACTCTTCTATCTGGATCAAGAGCAGCTAATACAATATTTGAAAGAGTTAAAAGATCTCAGTGATTGATTACCAATCCATCTAAACGGATTGTCAATCAGCTGAAAAAAAGAGTTTATTTCAAATCACCTGTCCAATTAGTGTCAGGACAACAACTATATTACGAATCGAATGACAAAAAAAGAAAGACAGGGCAATTGTAATCAGAAAAAAACTTGCCTCTCCTTTTATTCGGTGTCTAACAATTATTAATGTCCGAATGTCAAGGATAAATTATGAAAAAAAAAAAATAATAATAATAATAACTTAAATGGACAAACGCGTCATAAAAAAAAGGAAAATAAATCATCCTAAACCGGAGTTAAGTAAAAAAAAAAAGTTCTGTTTAGGATTTTTAAAGGGCGGCAGGTGGTCGCGACTAGCTAAGAAATTGCGACATTTTTATTTTTAAACGCGTCTTTATTAGACTAGTTTTTTTTCTTAAATGTATGGGTAACGCCCTGTTGCAATTTCTCAAGTATTCCCTATGCAGTTTTTGTTGATAATGAAAGTTCAAATATAAAAGAATGCCAAAGTGATTTTTCCGTTACGTGCTTCCACCTTACTTTGCGTGTGTTCTTAAAAACAGTTTTATATTTTGTTACAAAATCGAGTAGAGTATCTCTCTGAACTATATAAAATGACAAGGGAGATGTATTTCTTTTTCTTTTTTTTTTTTTTTTTACAATCTTGATGGTATTTTAAACGGTTTACTGCAGGATTGTTAGAGTGTGACAAGACCCGACCAACTATCTGTTAGCTTTTAAGATTATAGACATAATAATATGTTTCAAAAGCTGAGTTTAGTTTAGATGTACTTTTGACCTTATAGCTCTACCGGTTTTTTTATTTAGTTAGTTAATATTTAATGTAAATATTTTTGTAGTTGATTTAAATCTTAAAAAAATAATTGAGCATGGTTAAGAAACAGTAAAAGAATTTTCAATAATAAATTTTAATTAAGTTATTTTAAAAAAATAGTCTAAAATTAGTGTGACATGTAGTTCCTTGCGTTTTATAACGTACTTAAAAATATTATGCTTTTATAACGTACTTAAAAATATTATGCTTTTATAACGTACTTAAAAATATTATGCTTTTATAACGTACTTAAAAATATTATGCTTTTATAACGTACTTAAAAATATTATGCTTTTATAACGTACTTAAAAATATTATGCTTTTATAACGTACTTAAAAATATTATGCTTTTATAACGTACTTAAAAATATTATGCTTTTATAACGTACTTAAAAATATTATGCTTTTATAACGTACTTAAAAATATTATGCTTTTATAACGTACTTAAAAATATTATGCTTTTATAACGTACTTAAAAATATTATGCTTTTATAACGTACTTAAAAATATTATGCTTTTATAACGTACTTAAAAATATTATGCTTTTATAACGTACTTAAAAATATTATGCTTTTATAACGTACTTAAAAATATTATGCTTTTATAACGTACTTAAAAATATTATGCTTTTATAACGTACTTAAAAATATTATGCTTTTATAACGTACTTAAAAATATTATGCTTTTATAACGTACTTAAAAATATTATGCTTTTATAACGTACTTAAAAATATTATGCTTTTATAACGTACTTAAAAATATTATGCTTTTATAACGTACTTAAAAATATTATGCTTTTATAACGTACTTAAAAATATTATGCTTTTATAACGTACTTAAAAATATTATGCTTTTATAACGTACTTAAAAATATTATGCTTTTATAACGTACTTAAAAATATTATGCTTTTATAACGTACTTAAAAATATTATGCTTTTATAACGTACTTAAAAATATTATGCTTTTATAACGTACTTAAAAATATTATGCTTTTATAACGTACTTAAAAATATTATGCTTTTATAACGTACTTAAAAATATTATGCTTTTATAACGTACTTAAAAATATTATGCTTTTATAACGTACTTAAAAATATTATGCTTTTATAACGTACTTAAAAATATTATGCTTTTATAACGTACTTAAAAATATTATGCTTTTATAACGTACTTAAAAATATTATGCTTTTATAACGTACTTAAAAATATTATGCTTTTATAACGTACTTAAAAATATTATGCTTTTATAACGTACTTAAAAATATTATGCTTTTATAACGTACTTAAAAATATTATGCTTTTATAACGTACTTAAAAATATTATGCTTTTATAACGTACTTAAAAATATTATGCTTTTATAACGTACTTAAAAATATTATGCTTTTATAACGTACTTAAAAATATTATGCTTTTATAACGTACTTAAAAATATTATGCTTTTATAACGTACTTAAAAATATTATGCTTTTATAACGTACTTAAAAATATTATGCTTTTATAACGTACTTAAAAATATTATGCTTTTATAACGTACTTAAAAATATTATGCTTTTATAACGTACTTAAAAATATTATGCTTTTATAACGTACTTAAAAATATTATGCTTTTATAACGTACTTAAAAATATTATGCTTTTATAACGTACTTAAAAATATTATGCTTTTATAACGTACTTAAAAATATTATGCTTTTATAACGTACTTAAAAATATTATGCTTTTATAACGTACTTAAAAATATTATGCTTTTATAACGTACTTAAAAATATTATGCTTTTATAACGTACTTAAAAATATTATGCTTTTATAACGTACTTAAAAATNGGAAAAAAATATTACATGACAACTAGTTGAAATTCGGGACTGTCCGTAAAAAGTACGGACGTCTGGTCACCTCAATTAAGTTAAAAAAGTTATAGTTTGTAATGTAGTTGTGTAGAAAATTAGCCCCCATACAGATTGCACTGCTGCGTGGTAGGCAAAAAGTAAACTAACCTCACCAGACGAAAAAACATAATCCAGTGCAACAACTTGTTTATTCTATATAACTTTACCTCATTTTATTTTAAATCTCTTAAAATTATTTTGATTTTTAACATGATTAATATTAAAATTGAATTATAATTATTATTAACAACGACAACGGGTGACAGACAGAGAAAAAGCGCGAAGAAACATCTAGATCTGTGTTTTATATCTTATTCAGTAATAATAGAACGATATTAATAATTAAACATGTACCACAAAATGTCTTTAAAAACTACTAATGACATTTATATTATTGTTGAAAACGTTATTACTTAGGAGAACAAATGAGGTACTGTTTTTTTAGGAGTACCGAATATTATATTAAAAATTAAATTGGTTAATAAAATAAAAAGTTGTTATACTTGACACAAGGTACATAATAACCGATCAGATACTGTTACAGAAGTTTCAACTTGTCCTATAATAATTTAATTAAGTTCATATTTTTTGGCACATGATTTTATATCTTGTCTTTCCCACGACGGTAGGTTTTATCATCCGGTGAAGATAGAGTTTAGAGTTTGGTATCATCATTGCAAAATCTTTCTATAAATTGTCGGTTAATCTGTCATCACTTTTCAGGAGAAAGCTGAATCCTAGTCTGGTAAAGGCCAGTGTAAAAAAATCTCAATATTTTTGATGTTATTAACAAGAACATTAAAAGAAAATGAAAAATCTCAATATTTTGGATGTTACAAGAACATTAAAAAAAAAAAAAAATAAAATAAAATTTATAATCTTAAAAGACGGCTTTATAAACTAAATTCTGGCATAAATACTTATTTATTTCTTAGCAAAGTGATATATATACATATTTTTTTAAAAAAAATCTAATTTATTTAAAAAGGTTAGAAAAAGTAAGGCAAACTGCAGCACTTTTAAAACTTTTATTAATTTGAATTGATTGATTTTAACAAAATACTTGTCTGCACAGACGACAGACAGACATTTAAAAAAATATATATATATTATTAACAACGGGAGACAGACAGAGAAAAATAAACTCCAGCGCCGGGACTTGAACCACGGGCCTCTATATTTCCAGTATAGCGCTCTACCAACTAAGCTGCACTGAAGAATAATTTCCTCTGTCAATACCGATAGGTAGTCCCGAATTTAGCTTTCAAATTCTTCTGTCGGCTCTGAAGAAGCCTGGAACCTAAACTAGTGAACCGATTATAACGAATTTTGCCATGCATGTTCAGAAAAACCATACCCCGAAGCGAAATCAAAAAATGAATTTTTGTTCAAAATTTGGAAGAATTAAAAAAAAATTGATTTAAAATACAAGTAGGATAAACTTTATGGAATGTGAGGAAGTTATATGCTACAATAATTGGGAGACTATTTTTTGTACAAATCTAAAGACTACATAGTTATATTCCCTGCTTGATTAAGTCTTGCATGCTAGACCTTCAAGACAGAGCAAGATAACTCCCCGGGCTAACCTGGGTACTTTACCTAGGATAAACATATATATATAAAAAAGAGACTTTTTTTTATAGTCTATAAGATTAGAGTTGGCACAACCGAAGGCGGGAAACAACAAATGTGGAGGTAGTTTTGGGGTTATAAAAAGGGAAAATCAGTGTTGCCATGTTATATTTTTTTGTGGAACAGGGGTAGAGTAGAGAATTTTTTTCTGAAGTTGCATTCAACGTGGGCGACCAATAGAAGCGTTTCCCTCAAAATTTCCCCGCCTTTTGATTGTGCCAACTCTAATCTTATAGACTGTAGTTTAATTTAATATTTTAAATTTTTTTTTGCAGAATTTCTGATTAAAAATTCACATTGGGTATTTTATATCGGCAGATGCTGATAACATTTAGATTAGACTAAAGTTTAAATTGCTTTAAAATTAGAAAATATTTTAGATTTATATTTAAATTGAATGAAAAGTAAAAAAATCAAATCCATTAGAAATAAAACTTATTCGATAGAAATGACTAGGATAATAATAACTTCAAAACAATAGATATGTTTAGATTAAAAGAGCCAACTTAGATTATATAATTTTATAATAAATATTCAGGAATTTGTTTGAAATATTCTATCAATATTTTAAATGTCCAATTATATTTTAAAATTTCAAATATATTAAATAGTCCAGTTATTTTAGTCATAAATATGGCTTCTATTCCAAAAACATCGTAGCTTAATTTATTTTTTTTTGATCGCTTGATTTGACGTTCTGAAAAAAAAAAAGAATTAAAATCGGCAACGTGATCGCAGTGGCCTAAATAGATATTCAAGGGTAAAGTTCGACAAATTTAGTTTTTTTTTTGAGAATATCTCGCTTCCTATGGCTCGAACATCGAACAAGATGGTTATTAAAGTTAAAGATTACAAAATTTTCTACAAAAAAAGACATCCATTTTTTTTAGGTACAATGGACGGTTTACGGAATATAGTACGAAGAATATCTCTGTGAATATTTAGTAACCGTCGCCACACCAAATTTTACGTATTTTTACCAATATCTCGCTTCCTATGGCTCAGAGACAAATTAAGATGATTATCAAAAATAAAGATTATTAAATTTACCACAAAAAGGGCTCATTCATTTTTTTACGTACAACGAACGATTTAGAAAAAAACCCTTAACTATAACTTGCGTGGTGTTTGTTTTTGCTCGACTTTTTACGTATTTTTGTGACTATCTCGCTTCCTCTGGCTCGGAGACAAATTGAGGATCAGATCAAAATTAAAATATAATATTATAAAATTTCACAAAGGAAACATTATGTTCACTTTTTACGTACAACAAATCTGAGCTGTTTCCCCTTAATTTAGTAAAATTGATTTATAAACGTGTTTTGAAAATAATAACGTAATAATGCTGGGATATAAGCCTGAGCAGTATGAAAATGTACCGAATAGACTATCTAACAAGTCGTAATAAAAATTTAAAAGGATGAAACATTTTAGCATAATTAACTGACAATTCAGTTTAGTTCGCACTAAACACATGGTAGAACTGACACCCAAGTTAATAATTACGTTTCATGAGTTTTAAAAACGGTTTTGTTTTCAAACCGAAGGTTGGTGTAGAGTATCTGGGACATCATGTATAGTAATGAAAATAACTGGCTCATATAATCAAAGTGTAGTTTGTAGATAGATCAAAAAAGTACCAAATATGGATTCTTCTTCATTTCATACGTTTTCTTAATACATTTTCCAAATTAATTTTTCTCTATTTTAAGGCAAAGCTGTATTCAGTTGGATTTTGCTAATCTTATGTATCTGTCGTATTTTAAACTGGTCTTCGTTGTAGCGTATCTTGTTTTTCGTGAGTGTATGAAATGAAAAATTATCCATAAATAATGAAATTTTTATCAATATACAGGAAACAATTATATAATATGCATTACATATGTCAGTTTTTCCATTTCTATAAGGGATGCCCACCAACCAACGTAGTATATGTTAATATATTTTAGACTTTAATAAGTATTTTACTTATACAAATAAATCCTAAATGTAGTTTATTATTTTTGACATTACGCGTAATCCTGTTTGAAGCAGATAGAATGCCGTAATCTTTCAATTCCTTCTTTATTTTCGTATTCTTTAATTTACTCTAAGATTGATTTTTTTTTTCTCTCTGTTACATCCTCAGAGAATCTGTTACCCTTTGTTTTTAGGGTTTTGTAGATACTTCTCAAAACCCTTATGCCGAGGGTGATGTGTCCGTCTGTCCGTCGCTCTTTGGTTCATAGGGCCCGAACCGTTCAAGCGAAAGTGCTGAAATTTGGAACCCTGGTGCAACTTTTTGACCCAACCAGAGGAAAAATATACAGAAGTCCATAATTAGATTTGCGCATGCGCAATTCAAAAAAATGTGGTAAACTCAAAAATTTACATTTTTTTAAATTTTTGAGTGGGGTATCAAATGAAAGCTGCTGAAGAGTAGAACACAAATATATATATGCTTTTTTAAATTTTGCATTCCTTATAGGGGAAAAAAATCAAAATATACCCCAAAAAAATTTTCCCCCCCCCAACCACTATAGATCGGCTGGTGCTAAAATTTCGAAATAATTCATGCTAATACCTTATATTAGGGCGATGATATTTCCGGGAGTTCATTCAAAGATTTTAAAAATTGTCAATTTTGTGCGCAAAAAGTTGGGGTGCGCCCAAAATTTTATTTTTCAAAACTTTTGAGTTGGTATCAAATGAAAGCTGCTGAAGAGTAGGACACAAATATATATTTGCTTTTTTAAAGTTTGCATTCCTTATTGGTTTATTACTGATAAAAAACATTGTGACCCCCCGGGGAATCGAACCCGGACTCTTGAGATCGAATACCAGAAATCATAATTACATAATGGGTATGCTTACTCATCTACAAAACCCTAAAAAGTACTTGGGGCAAGTACTTCCCTGTGATTTTTTCCTTTGTCTACAGACGTCTTGCTAACATCTATTTTCACCCGTTGTCCACGTTCTATTATCAAAATGTTTTGATCTCTGATTAAGCTAGAATGGTCTCCGGCTTGGAACAAAGTTTGACAATATTTGGAAATAATTCTTTTCAGATAACTATGTTTTTGAAGTTCTGCGAGAGAGTTGGCTTCTAAAAACTTGTTTACTTATGGGGCACGACAGATTGAACAATGCTAAAAATTAGGCTTCTCCTATATCCATATTTTGCATGAGGTTTTTAAAAATATGTTTAAACATGTTGAAATTGAATTAAATATAGTAATTAATAGAAATTCAAAACTATAATTTGATGGGAGAAACAGCTGAGTCATAAATTGAACTGTAATTGCCAACTGATTGTGCTTTATCTAGGGTAACACTGGAGAGAATCATGAGAGTTTATAGTTCAACCTGACTGGGTGCAAGGAGTAATTTTCCTCCCTTTTAACTTTGTAGAAAAGTAAACATTTTCTCCTTTCTGGAGATAAAAGTATTTGTTTTTTCTTCCAAAACCGAGATGTCAACAGCATTATCCATTTTGGGTGTTTTTAAGACGACTTGAGTGGTTTTCTGACATTTGTGGACATCTGACTGTGTCAAGCTTAACACCAGAGTTTTTAACCTTGAAAGGTGAAACTCGGTACAAAAAGCAGGTCTTGCATGTGGTTGTGCTGTTCCGGAAAATCATTGATTGGTGACGTCATTAACCAATTTAAAAATATATGTCGTAATAAATCGAAACATTTCCCCATTGCGCTGAAATTTATACCAAAGGCTAAATATTTAGGGTTCAGCTAGGTTTTTGCTGATCTGTCTTTTATCTATTTATTCATTAAGGTATAGGTCTAATAAAATTGCAGAATTTTAGTACCTTATATTATCAACGGTAGTTGATTTATGCCAATTGTATATCTTCTGTAAATAGAAGTAGGTCTAGAAACGTATATAACATCGTGGGCATAAGCGATTGAAATGTGCTGTATCTACGACTTGCATTGTAAGTAGACTTTACATTGCTAATAACATTACTTCCCTCCCTTGGGAGTGAAAAAACAATCATACTATTAAATAACTTTTAAATAACTTAAAAGTTATTTAAAAGGTTTTTTTTAAGGTAATTTTTAAGTATTATGTTGGTAGTAATGATTTTTTTTTAGCTGTTCAGCTAATTTTTCGGGAAGGTTACTTTAGGTTATCATACAAAGTCTTTAAATTAAAAACAAACTAAACGTAATTAAATTAAAAACGTATATTTTGTTAATAAGAATTGTTATTTTAATAAATAAAGTAACTAAATATCAGTTTAAGGTGTTTAAATTGCGTGAATTTGTAGGTAAAACTTATATATTTAGAAAATTAATAGCTATTACCCATGGTGCACTAGTCGTAGATAAAATTTAATACGCAACATGGATCGAAGTATTTCTGCTCTCGAGATTATCTCCCTCGGCTATGCCTCGGGAGCTAATACTATAACTTCGGCGGTGCCTCGGGAGAAAACTTAACCTCGAGCAGGAAAACATACTTCTCTCCCTTGTTGCGTAAATAACTATTATTTGACTTTTGTTTAGACTGATTTTGTTTTGTTCTTTTTTCTTTTGCATAAGGACAACAATGTAAACCCGAATGATTTGACCTATTGAAACTTGATCTTGTCAATGCTTTGTAGGTTCAAAACCTAATGAATTGTTTAGGTTAGGAGGAATCCATCTTCTGTAAAGGGGTTCTTGGCCTCATTCCAGATTTATAAGATCATTAAACATAAGGGTTTGAAAGATGACCATAATATGGATTATCATTAGATCAGTCTCATAACAGTTTTGTATTCTATATCAGCGACGTTTTTATTGTATCAGCGACTTTTTTATTGTATCAGCGACTTTTTTATTGTATCAGCGACTTTTTTTATTTAATCAGCGACGTTTTTATTTTATCAGCGATGTTTTGTATTCTATATCAGCGATGTTGAAACCACCCTTAGCCTATAGGTTTTTCACCTATTCAAAGATCTCTGAATCTTTAATTTAGACGGAGATTCTGTGACTTGCTGTAATTCGAAGGATTAGTACCACTCTATAAACTTTATAAGACTTCTAAAATATAGCTTTTACAAAATGTTTCTTTAAGATACCAATAAGATTTAACTATTAATAAGTTCAGCTTTTAATTAAATCTAAAAGAATTATAGTTATATTTATAAAAGTCATCATAAGAATAATCTTAAAACTCTCTAAAATTCTTTCGCTTATTGATTTACTTTTGAAAAAGAAAAGTAAAAATGTAAAGTTAATTCGAGAGCTGTAAATCTCGCCATCACAACATTTAAAAGACATTAAGAGCAATATCAGAGTAATGATGTAATAGAAAAATGTCTGAACACTGAAAGATTCATTAATCCCACTGACAGGGGAAGCTTTAAGAACTTAAGCGGGACCACTGTTAAGTGCTAAGCCCTACGACTTAACTCGGTGAGATGCCTAGCTATTGGAAGCGCTCCAACTTACCCCACTCTGAACTGCAACTTACCCCACTCTGAACTACATTATCTCCTGTCTACCACTTGAAATATAAGCTGCGAGGGCTTTATGAATTTATTTGTCTAAATGCTTTCACAACTATAGTGTTCGTATTTCGTTCTTTTTCTTTTTTGTTTTTGTTTAGCTTCCAATGTTATTCTGTGGAGGTTTTAAAATGAAGAATAGATATAAAGGTCTTACAAAAGCTTATATACTTACAATTATATTTTCTTTTTAGGGAAAACGTTATCAAAATTTAATTAAAGACTAGACTATCGTTACTATAGATATTGAAGTGTCTATGGAAGTCATCTTAAGGGAATATTATAAACTGTCTCTCGTAAATTTATTTAACAAAGTAGCTCTCAGCCTGTATAAGACCATTAGTGCCGAAATGTTGAAGAAATACACAAAAATAAATTGAATTAGTACATAAAAACTGTGGAAGAGATAGACCTTTATTTCTAAGCATTGATTCACATATATTTTACTTTCTCATATAAAGAGAAAGTATTGTGATGGTGCGAAAATTCGATTTTAAGATTTTGATGGATTTACACGTTTTGAGGTCCCCTGAGTCCAAAAAAGTGGTTTTTAAAAAAATGTCTGTCCGTCGTCTGTCTGTCGTCTGTCGTGCAGACGCAAGGAGCCTAAACTTCTGGGCCGATTTTGACGAAATTTGGCATTCACGTTCAGAAAAATCATACCCCGAGGCGAAATCGAGAAATGAATTTTAACTCCAAATTTGAGGGCGCTACCCCCCAAAAACT
>KZ651415.1:508345-519147 GCA_001010745.2 Gerris buenoi
TTTGGGGGGGGGGGGGGAAATAAAAAACTAAAATAAAAGAATGATTTTGCAACACACCTTTAGACATGTTACTATAGTTTTCTTAAAAATTTCAGAGAATCTCCTCGTCACCTCCTTTTTACTACGTTTTATTAGCTTGCTTTCTTGTTTTTTTGTTTGTATATCCAGTTCATATCTTGCAATCGACTTCTAACTAACATCGCGAGTAGGTAGACTTTTGAAACTTTTAGAATAACTCAGAACCCGATGACAATACACTAATATAATACTTTTAGCCATATTTCAGCAGAATTTAATTTGTTTTCAGCAAATTTTGCTGTATGGAAAGTTAGTTCAAAAAAGGTTACTTCATTAGCTTTAACTATGTCCCATATTTACAATCTTCATTTTGTAGGTTTCGAATTTGTGATTTTAATAAATAAGAGATAAACATTGAATTTAGAAATAAGTTTTTTTTTTATACCCACTTGTTTTATCTTCATTTTGATGAGTTTCAAATTAATGTTTTTTTGAAATTAATTAAATCAAATTATATACCACCGGCAACATGATTCCATTTTATAGGTCTTCTTGCGTTTTTCTAATGTTCTGCAAGGTTAATTTTGTAAAGATTTATTATGTATGTTTTGTAAGATTTTATATTATGTTTTGTTATAGGGCTCGGATTTTTATGTTTTTATTTTTTTGTTTTGTGGATGAATATGTATTTGCATATTTTACTTTTTCATTTACTGTTAAATGAATGTTTATTGACATTAGATGCAATACTATATATTTATTCACATAAATGGTGATTTTATTTTGTTTTTCGTAGAAGGAGATACCTTAAAGGAGGATGGATGATCGAGGGGGAAGAAGCTGCGTAAATTTAGGGTTAAGACATCGTTGAATCGATGTTTTAACTATTGATGTTCCCCCTTCGTAAATTACAGAAGTTTAGGGTAGAGAAATAAGGGAGCTGGGAGAGCGATCTCTCGACAAGATGAACAAAAAAGATCACTGCTTATTAAAACATTTTTTATAGGACACAAAGAAAGTCCCCGATTACGTAATTTGAGACGAAATTTTTGGATGCTTTTGATTTCGATGTTTTATCAGGTCATAATAGATGATTTCAATGTTATATGGTCCGACGTAGCGATGTTTTGATACCAAACATCTAAATTGATGTCTCAACCCTTAATTTACAGCTTCTTCCCTTTGACCATCCATCCTCCTTCTAAGTATATCCTTCTACGAAAAACCAAATGAAATCACCATTTATGTAAATAAATATTTAATTTTGCATCTAATGTCCAAAAACATGCTTTTAACAGTACAATATGGAAATACATAGGCAAAACATAAAAATCCGAACCCTATAAATTAGTATAATTTGTTGACATAACATAATAAAAAAATCTTTACAAAACAAACCTTGCAGAACATTAAAAAATCTTTAGACAAACAAGTGTTCCACGCAAGGAGACCTATACAATGGATTCATGTTGCCGGTGGTCATATTGTTCAAAAAGGAGGCGAGGAGGGGAAATGTTCAAGAACACTATAGTAACATGTCTAAATGTGTGTTGCAAAATCATTTTTTTTAAATTTTATTTGAGGAATTTTTGAAATCAGCTCGGAAGCAAAACACTTGCAGCTATCCAAGGCTTCTAAGAATGCGCGATCAGGCAAATGTTCGTGATTATATTATCTTATCTACAATATCTTTAGAAGATATTGTAATAGTTAGGAAGAAGAGAAAAGGAAAAACGATCTTTTCAAGAGATAAGAGATATTCTCTCTAATTCTAGGAGCTTTAAGATTTGGATAGAAAAGCAAAAAGCTTTGCCAGAACACTAAGGGAGTTATTTTGCAGTACCACGTATCGGGTATTTACTCAACTAAATATGAAAATGATTAGATGGGAATACAGTCATTGTATTTTCCCCTATACAAGGGTCCGCTCATTACCATTTTGATAACGCTATATCAAATTACTATTTTTTAACATAAATATTCTAAGAAAAATAAATTATACAAACTTTTTTATTCTCTATTTAATCTTTTATATAATATTATAAAAGAAAATTCTTTTATTCATTTTTTTTTTTGACTAAATTTTGTTCATCCAGGAACAAATAAATTACATAAACAATATTGTAACAAATTTTTAGTAGTAGAGTAGTTTTTAACATATTATGATGGTTTGCAAAAATTGAACGACAGACAGACCGACAGATCGACAGGCAGACATGGAACTAAAAAGTTCAAGAACACTATAGTAACATGTCTAAATGTGTGTTGCAAAATCATTTTTTTTAAATTTTATTTGAGGAATTTTTGAAATCAGCTCGGAAGCAAAACACTTGCAGCTATCCAAGGCTTCTAAGAATGCGCGATCAGGCAAATGTTCGTGATTATATTATCTTATCTACAATATCTTTAGAAGATATTGTAATAGTTAGGAAGAAGAGAAAAGGAAAAACGATCTTTTCAAGAGATAAGAGATATTCTCTCTAATTCTAGGAGCTTTAAGATTTGNTTTCCATGACTTCTTGGTCGACCTTTAGTACTAGTAGACGGGTAGGACGAACCGCACTTGTTGGATCCTAGCAATTAGCCAATTTTTTAGGCCCATATTTTACTAGCCTCTTGGTAGAGTATGTCCCAGCCACTTCACACATCACACCTCTATACATTGTACCGCCAAAGCGAGTATGATGGGATCATTAGTGAGCCATATAGTAGTAGTAGGAAGCTAGTATTAGTACTAGACGGGTAGGATGAACCACTTGTTGGAACCTTGCAATTAGGCCATCACTTAGGCCCTTTTTACTATAACCGTGGTAGAGAGTTGCAGCCACTTCACACATCATACCTCTGTACATTGTACTGCCAAAGCTAGTATGATGTGATCATTAGTTAGCCATATAAATCAGAGCGTCACGGTGAGGGATCGAACCCACGACCTCGTACCGCCCTTGATTCGTTGATGGTCGAGAAGACATGGCAAGTAATTTAATTCACACGGCCACGCTGGCTCTCAAAATAACAAGATTATCATATGTGAATGAATCAAGGGCTGTACGAAATTGTGGGTTCGATCCCTCGCCATGGTGCTCTGATTTATATGGCTCACTAATGATCACATCATACTTGCTTCGATATAATGTACAGAGTGTGTATAAAGTTGCTGCAACTCTCAAGCTAAAACTCATATTTTGAATTAGAAATTTTATCCTAAATTTCATCGAAATTAATCCAGAAATTTAGGCTCTACTTGTGTCTTTCAACTGCGTCAATTTTTAAAAACAATTTTTTTTTTANCTAGATGGCTAAAAGTATTAAAAATAATGCATTGTCATCGTGTTCTGAGCTATTCTAAAAGTTTCAAATGTCTAGCTACTCGGGAAGTTAGTTAAAAATGGATTGCAAGATTTATACTGGACAAACAAACAAACAAACTAACAAGAAAGCAAGCTAATATAAACGTAGTAAAATTATAATTCCTGTAAAATACACAAATTTTACCACATAAACAAATCATTTAAGAGTTTGTTTTGTTAATTCTTGCGTCAAGTCTTTAGATCTCTTGGCACATCGTAGTCGTAGCGTTTCATTATGATTATGACGTAATTAGGTGTAAAATATCGTTTCAAAACGCTAGACGGAGAGATTACTCTGAATTACAGAACCTAATGGGCGGGGTGCTTATGACTTATACATCGTAGAAAATTAGACATGTTTAGTGTCCTCTTGAAAATTTAAACGATTATAACACTCAAATGTGTTAAGGGGGGAGACAATAATTAGGACGCTACGATTTAGTTCACAATAGAATCCCGCCCATTCCAAAAGCATTGTTACATCACATCGACAAGAAAACAATTCACTAAAAACAAACCGTAGTAATTAATATGCAAACAAAGATAATTTATAACTTCGCAACTTTTTTTTTTAATTTGATATTCTTTAAAAAAAAAAAGTTAATTAGAACTTATTGTGGAAGTTCTAAAGAATGAAAAAAAGTGATTTCGCAAATTTCTTACAAAGTATACTATGTCTGCTATTGGGATGAAATTTTATACAAGGTTAAGTCTTTATTACTTCTTCTACAACTGGGTTAAAGATAATTGGGCGTTGAAGAAACAACGAGGGTTCAGCTTGATTGCAGTCTCACCATTATACCTCACCACTATCTCACTATTATCTCACCAATACCTCACAAATGTCAAAATACGAGCTCACATAATTTAATATGCTGTTAGAAGTCCCCCTTACCTGTAATATTATTAATGATTCTAAGAAAAAAAAAATCTCCAGACTTGCATGCATGTAAAAGCGTAACTGTAATTACGAAGCTCGGGACGGTATTTTAAATCACAAATGAATATCGTATAAAAACCTCTTAATTTTATTACTAAAAGTACTTAGTAGAAAACATGAATTTTGACATGAACGATTTGAGTTACATGAATTTATTCATTAAATAAAATTTAAAAAAATATACGATTTGTACAAGGTTTTAGAACTATGAATTAAAGATGAAGTCAAAAATAAAATGATGAAATTAATCGAACCCGGGCTCTCTTCGTCCACGTTTTGAGCTATTTTCTCAGGAACTAGATTTTTCCCGGGAAAACGACTTATATCATTAGATTCGTATTTAAATTGACTACATTTTAGAATTTTTTAATCAAAATCGTCAGAACCGTTTTTGACGGCTTATATCGTTAGATGCGTATTTAAATGAACAGCATTATAGAATTTTTTTTTTAATAAAAATCGTCGAAACCGTTTTTGAGATTTTTTGGGTTTTCGAAAGGCAGCCCACAAAATTTGGAGCTAAAATTGATTTCTCGATTTCGCCTCGGGGTATGATTTTTCTTAACTTGAATGCCAAATTTCTTCAAAATCAGCTCAGTAGTTAAGGCTTCTTCTCAGTAGAGGACAGACAGACATTTTTTAGAAACCCACTTTTGTGGACTCAATGGACCTCAAAACGTGTATGTCAATTAAAATCTCTAAATCAATTTTTCGCACCATCAAAATACTCTTTATATAAGAAAGTAAAAAAGAAATCTTGATGGTTCGGTCTTAAGGCATTCGTGACTTCAACGCAATTTTCTTGGGTTCTGAGTGAAATTCTCCATATTTCTTACATTTAATATTCGTGACGATGGATTAGAAATTCCTCTATCACTTCTGGAAGCATGTTCAGAGCCGATAAGTAATATTATTATAAGTTCAAAGCTAAAAGATAAGTACCTGTTCATCTTGGAAGAAGCAAACTGTTCATCTTGGAAGAAGATACTGTTTATCTTGGAAGAAGAAACTTTTTATCTTGGAAGAAGAAACTGTTCATCTTGGAGGAAGAAACTGTTCATTTTGGAGGAAGAAACTGTTCATTTTGGAAGAAGAAACTGTTCACCTTAGAAGAAGAAACTGTTCATGTTGAAAGAAAAAACTGTTCATGTTGGAAGAAGAAACTGTTCATCTTGGAAAGAAACTGTTCATCTTGGAAGAAGAAACTGTTCATGTTGAAAGAAAAAACAGTTCATGTCCAAAGAAAAAACTGTTCATGTTGGAAGAAGAAACTGTTCATCTTGGAAAAAAAACTGTTCATCTTGGAAGAAGAAACTATTCTTTTTGAAAGAAAAAAATGCTCATGTTGGAAGAAGAAACTGCTTATCTTGGAAGAAGAAACTGTTCATCTTGGAAGAAGAAACTGTTCATGTTGAAAGAAAAAACTGTTCATGTTGAAAGAAAAAACTGTTCTTGTTGGCAGAAGAAACTATTCATCCTGGAAAGAAACTGTTCATCTTGGAAGAAGAAACTGTTCATATAATGTTGGAAAAAACTGTTAATCTAGTTTTAAGAATTTTAACTTTGAAATGGTGTGGTTTAGAAAATTTCCAAACAAGAAACATATCTTGGAAGATAAACCTGTTCATCCTGGAAGAAGNAATTTCATCGAAATTAATCCAGAAATTTAGGCTCTACTTGTGTCTTTCAACTGCGTCAATTTTTAAAAACAATTTTTTTTTTAACCTATAGAGGACCTCAAACGTGTAAATCCATCAATATCTTAAGATGAAATTTTTGCATCGCCTCCATACTTTCTCCATATAATATATACGTACTACGTATATGAGAAAGTAAAAATTGGCGTTTTATTATGTCTTAGTAAACTTTAACATGCTGACAGACACCTTTTAATTTGATGGTTAATAAAAATGGGTTTAATCGAACCAAACCATTTTTAATCTAATAAAACATTTAAAATTTAATCTGCAGATGATTAATTTTAAGGTTTCTGTACGAAGTAAGAAAAGAAACCTTATAAAACGGCTCTGTCTGTCTATAGACTTGTTTCAATTCAAAAACTACAACATCTTAGAACATGAAATTCGGCAGGTGCATCTCGGCATTTGTGACAATACACCGGGGGAGAGTGACGTCACTTACGTAAAATAGTGTGTGTTGTTAGGTTAGCTGGCTCATAATATTGAATGTACGACTGGGTTTTATCAGTCCTATTTTACTTTATTATTATTTTTTAATCAATTATGTGTTTTATCATCTATAATGTATACATTTATTGGCTTCTTAATGATGTTACTGATACGTGGTAAGGTTAAGAACAGTTAAAAAAGCTTTTAATAGAGTAAAAAGAGCACATCCGTAAGTAAGTTATTTTACATCTTATTTGAGTTATTTGGAGAATTATTTGTTGTATCATCTATAATGTATACTTTTGTTGACTTATTAATAATGATACTAATATATGATAAGGTTAAAAAAGCTTATAATAGAATAAAAAGAGGAAGAAACTATGAAAGGCATTCAGAACACTAGTAAACAATGGTATATTATGAGCCAGATAGGATAACCTGACGAAAAATTTGTGGAGGACGCATGACGTCACTGCAACCTTTGTCACTTTTACGTAACCTCTCTGACGCGACGTATTATACTCTTTTTAAAGTTTTCACACATATTTTCAAAATAGCGGACTAAAATAAAGTTTTTAGTCACCATAACATGTTATACATAAATTTAAAGGTCTTCAAGTGTAGAATAAAAATATTCAAGTATTAAAATTTTACACTTAATACTTTCAAGATGGCGGCCAATATGACAGAAGTAGGTATTGGGACACTTTAAACCAACCCCACTCCTGACCCCCTACGTCATACCCCCACTCCTCGAGGCCACGCCCATTCACCATGACATGTTATACATCCATATCAAGGTTTTGAAATGTAGAAAAAGAATATGCAACTATTATAATTTTACACTTACTCTTACAGAAACCAGCCATTATTGCCTCACGTACTTACATGAAGCGCGTCTAACTTGTTTTTTAATGAAAAGAAATAATGCTTGTTCAAAGCAAATGAATAATATTTGTAAGCTGCTATGAGATTAAAAAGATTCCAGTTCAATTTTCAGCCAAAATGACACACAAATTGAAACTTAAAAATGCACAAATATCTTTATAATGAAATAAATTGGTGAGCGTATATAATTTGACCCAAATAACCCAAATAAAAATTACCCATACGGGTAATTAAAATCTAAGCTTATTAAACTTATTTATTCCAAATTAAACGTCTCATTATCCAAAATTTTGACATTATAATTGACTTATATAAAGTTGAAATGAGCAGAGAAAAAAAAATTAAAAATAGGTTTATTTTTAAGAAACCATATAATTATCGTAAGATAACATAAAATTCAGAATTAGTCAGATGCAAATAATAAATAAATTTATTCATAAAAAAAATGATATAAATGTTTTTAAATTGCTCCTTGTTTTATATTTTTTTTTACCCATTAAATTAAAAATACATTTTTCACCGTAATTATCCTTTTTTTGTTAGAAAAAAGCAAAGGCTATTTTAAATTATCACATTATTTTATGTAAATAAAATTAATTTAAACGAAGGTTACAAAATAGCAGGTTAAAGGATAAATGATAATTTGGTTGGTTTATTATTTCTGATAGTAGACACTGATTTGGGGGTAATAAGAGTACTTAGAGTAATCATTTCAAAGAAAGCAATTACACTGAGGTCATAAGTAATCAAGTATTAGACCATAAATGAAAGAAAGAATTTCAAATGCATTTTTTAAGATGAATACTACTCGAATAAGTGCATGCTATTAAATGCTGAACGCATTAGAGCTTGCGCATTGCACATATCACAGACTAGACAGAATTATGTAAAACTGATTCTTAGAACGTTTTATTTTTTATTTGCTTATCCCAGAGGGTTGAATTCACAATTAAGCCTGAAGGCTCTGGTTCTAATCAATAGACCAAAAGGCATTGCATGTACTGCTTAATTTTATACCACCTTAATCCTGGAGTGGAAGGGTCGAATCAGTCAGACCCAAGTGCGGTGTAATACGTGCACTGGTATAATTTGATTTCACCCATGGATTATACGGTTGATCATATTTTCGATTATGGATCTTGGAAGGCTTTCATGGTCATAATGTTGGTAAGGTACAAATGACCACTGAAGGCTTAGACCACTAAATTTGTCCATTAAGCAAACTCATCTTCGTCCTTTTTACTTTCTCATATAAAGAGAAAGTATTGCGATGGCGCGGAGATTCGATTTTGAGATTTTGATGGATTTACACGTTTTGAGGTCCCCTGAGTCAAAAAAAGTGGTTTTTAAAAAATGTCTGTCNAACTGTTCATCTTGGAGAGAAACTGTTCACCTTGGAAGAAGAAACTGTTCATATAATGTTGGAAAAAACTGTTAATCTAGTTTTAAGAATTTTAACTTTGAAATGGTGTGGTTTAGAAAATTTCCAAACAAGAAACATATCTTGGAAGATAAACCTGTTCATCCTGGAAGAAGAAACTATTCATCTTGTTTCAAGAATTTTAACTTTGAATTTGTAAGGCTTAGGAAGTAGTCAAACAAGAAACATGTCACCAATATAGACATGCTCAATGCTCAGCAAATCATTAAGCAAATGCCAAAATAATGCATACCATCTTTATAAAACAAAACGTAGCCAGGTTAAGCAAATGCCAAACTACTATTAGCCACGTATAAAGTGGTCAGATTAAGAAATGCCAATTTACTCTACCACTATACTCTCAGAGTAACTGTATAATAGATTCGCACATGCAAATTCCTGTTAAACATTTAACAGGTTTTATGTTTTTTGAGGTGAGGCATGTTGCACACTACTGTCCACTGTTGTTATAGGTCAGTAAAGTGGGCAATCTATCAAACCTGTAGTGCAACCTTCAAACAGTTGATCGGAATGTAAAAAAAAAAAAATAAAACAATAACTAAATTAAGCCTGTAATCCTTGTGAATTGGACTTTCTAAAGTAAGTTCTAAAGTAAGAGGTGCTTTAATTGTTAAGTTGTCAGCAATGTTGATTTATTTTTATTTTCTTAGATGACATACAAAAGCAGCATTGAAGTGAAAAATTAAATTAGATTAATAACTTTAACATTAAGTAATAACGGACATAACTAAAATAAAACTGAAAAAAACATATATCTTTTTAATTTTAACAGATTCCAAATCAAACCGCTAACCGCTGGATTGTGGTTAAAATTCCAGCACTATTATTCTGAGTTATATTTTTCTAAATTAATCTGGTTTTTGCTTTACTATTTCTAAAGAACTGACGTATATTTTATTTTAAACCAGTTCTTAGGCCCTTGGCAATGGGCTTAATTTTATATAGAGAAAAAAGTAAAATTAAGGAAATTAATATAGATAAGTTATATAGATAACGTCGTATATAATACCTTATTATATACTATGTTCACACATCGTCTTGAAAGCGTTTCGGATCCAATTCGTTTTTAAAACGAATTGCGTTCATACAACAAAAAATACAGGTGATCGAAATATTTGTTTTCGATATTTCATAACGGTGACATCACGAGTAAAACCTTCTTTCTTGTTACCTAATATGACCGCGTATTTTTACATTTTATTTACAAGTTATTAAAAGTTTTTACAGTTTCTTTATAGTTTTAACTTTTGTTTAACAACGTTTTGGCAGTTTAAACAAAGAAACGGGAGCTCACGAAAGTAAAGAACTTGAAAAGTGGAAAAAAAGTAAAATAACCTGATATCTCGATCCCCTCCACGACCTGTTCATACGAGTGTTTTGAATTCGATCCCCCTTTCCGATCACGTATTTTTGGTGGAGCGGATCTAAACAGATACGATCCGTCGATCTCCGTTTATACAGAGTTTTGAACTAGCGAATCATTTTCAAAACTGTTTCCAAAACGATGTCTGAACGTAGTAATAGATAAGTTATTTTAGATAAGTAATTATATCTATTTAAAGACCAACAAATCAAAACAAACATTTATTTCGATTAGAATATATGCGGTTGCCTTAGCTTAGCAATAACAAATAATTTCAAGGTGATTCGTCGGGACATTACTTATAATGGATTAGTTAACCGCAATGAACACAGTATTATATCAAATAAAGCATATTGTAAAGTGAGAGATTGTGAATTAATTAATTGTATATATCGATCGTTGTTTAGTTAGATTATGTCTTTTGATACTTACTCAATCTGAAGATTTGGTCAACTTATTATTATTTTTTTTTTTTTTTATGATTATTTATTTTTTTTTTGATCAGTTTATTTTGTATCCACAGAAGCAATATAGTCCAATCAATATAGGTTTTTTCTTCGGAATAATTTTAAGCCACGATTTTTTTTCACAGAGAGCTTTGTTATGCCATTGCAATTAATACCTGAAAAGTCCCCAACTTTTTTATGTACGCTTCCCTCTTTTTTAGAGGGGG
>KZ651416.1:23644-44906 GCA_001010745.2 Gerris buenoi
AATAGCTTAAAACGCGGATGGAGAGAGCCCGGGTTCGATTCCCCGCCCGGGAGAAGTTATTTTTATGATATTTTTGATGAAATTTCTAATAGTAATTAAATGTACATATATGAGAAAGTTTGTCTGAGTTGTCTCGGACCGATTTTTTGTTTTGTTAATCCTACAAATCTTACTCCAACATAATTAAATGGCATCCCTTTTTTAGCCGAACATTCTATTTTGTCATATTTATGTATTAACCCTTAAATAGAAAGTTAGTTTACACAAAAAAATTAAAATCTTGAGAATGTTGCGGACTCTCTCACTATAGAATTTATTCATGCTCTGCTTCTCCCACTTAATTTTTTCCCCTTTCTCATCTTTGAAAATTTATTATACGAATATTTCGTATTATTTTAAAACGAAATTTAAAATAGATGAAATTTTTAAAATGTGGGTTTCTGAAAACATTGGTTAATGATCGCGTAATAATAAAAGATACTATTTGCAAAATAGTTTACGATAATGGCTTTGTTTTTTTGGAGTTGTTCCACCAACTTAAATTTAATAACTTCTGAATGTTACAAATTAATAGTACTGTAGCAATCAAAAGAAGTACCTAAATACTTAATATTTTTAGTTTAAATAAAACTGAAAAAATGTTTATATTTTATTAAATTTAGCAGTAGAAATAGATAAGTTATCTTCAAAAAATATAATTACAGTAATTTAATATGAGCAGCATGGAGATTATTTAATAGAAACTAGACGAATTTAAAAATTTCTTTCTTTTAGCGTTTCAAGAGTTGTGCTTAAATTTCTTTATCTAATGCATGAATGCTGTGAAGTAAAATATTAATGCTCGTTAGTTTGCCCGAAAATAGCCCGCGGAAAACTCCAGATTAATTTAAACCACCTGCGCTCATTAAATATTGTTAAATTGATCATTTCGTTGGTGAAAGAAAACCAACATTTTTTTACAGATTTAAAAATAGTGTGGTACAAAGCTTACTATGAATCCTATCGTGTATACTTTAGGGATGTTATGCTTTTGGTATAATTTGTCATTATTGTTATGGATTTGTTTTAATTATGACTAGAGAGGTTAATAAAATGTAACACAACAATATTGTCACCACAATTTTTAATAATAAATAGACGCGTTTCGACTGTCATCATCAGTATGCGTGTTAACTTAGTAAGAGTAAATACTGTACTAAGATAACTATTTTACAAAATTTTTTTTATGGTAAATTAACAATGCAAAGAGGGGGGGTTAGATTCGGGTGGTGTAGGTAGCGGATTACGGAAGGATAAAGGTAAGGCNTTTTTTGGAGTTGTTCCACCAACTTAAATTTAATAACTTCTGAATGTTACAAATTAATAGTACTGTAGCAATCAAAAGAAGTACCTAAATACTTAATATTTTTAGTTTAAATAAAACTGAAAAAATGTTTATATTTTATTAAATTTAGCAGTAGAAATAGATAAGTTATCTTCAAAAAATATAATTACAGTAATTTAATATGAGCAGCATGGAGATTATTTAATAGAAACTAGACGAATTTAAAAATTTCTTTATTTTAGCGTTTCAAGAGTTGTGCTTAAATTTCTTTATCTAATGCATGAATGCTGTGAAGTAAAATATTAATGCTATGTTACATTAATATAGGTTTAAGGGTTTTCGCAAAGCTGCAGAGTGCAGAGTGGTTTACGCTAAGGTCGGTGGGATTGTAGGGTCTCTGTATAGATCCCTTTCTACTCGCATATAACTGTCCTAGATAAGCCGATGCCAGAAAACTGCATTGATTCAGCCGGTAGCACGCCTTTCTTAAACAATTAATAAATAACACTGCTTTTTATATTATAAGAGTTGTTTTTTTTGCACTTAGCATTGCACCAAAAATAAATAAATAATAGCTGCAATAAAATGTCTTACTAGGTAGAGATATTTCAGGGAAATACGGTTATAACAAAATGTTTTAACCGTTATTTTATTAATTCCATCTAAGCATTACATAATTCATGTGGATAATACGTATTGTATACGTGACAGAGACATTTCTTAAAGAGTAGTTAGAGGTGGTTAGATATGGATAAAGATGGTTAGAGGTGGTTAGAGGTGGTTAGAGGTGGTTAGAGATAGTTTGAGGTGGTTAGAGTTTGTTAGTTGTGGTTAGAGGTGGTTAGTGGTGGTTAGAGTTGGTTAGAGATGGTTAGAGTTTGTTAGTTTTGGTTAGAGGTGGTTAGAGGTGGTTAGATGTGGTTAGTGGTGGTTAGATGTAGTTAATGGTGGTTAGAGGCGGTTAAGGCGGTTAGTGGTGGTTAGAGGTGGCTCAAAATCTTATAAAAAATTAATTAATTATACAAAAAGTTATAGGTTCGAAGTTGTAGATATTTTAAAATCAGTTTCCACTGGTACAGTCCGTGTTATAATAAGACAAGTTGTTTGAGCACAATAAGCCTCCAAAATATAGCTTCACAGACAAGTCCAACATTTACATGGCCTGTATCTTCTACATGAAACAATTTTCGGAAAAAACCTTTAATTAATTTATTTCTAAACATATTTAAAAAGGTATTCAAAATGTGCTTGTTTGCTTTTTTATTTTCAACAAAATCAGATTTACATATATTTTTATTAATATCTCGAAAACTAGATTATCCCTGGAATAATAATTTATAATTTTTAACTTCGTTTCTACTACAATTTAGAAATTATTTTAATCAGAACCGTTTTCTAGAAATATTTTTTCACTCGTTTATTTGATGTTTATACGGGAAAACGCCTCTAAATTTGAAGCTAAAATGATTTTATCGATTTATTATTCCGTCTGTCCGTCTGTCCGTTGGTGTCGTTTGTCCGTTGGCTTGTTTCAATTCATAAACTACTATAGCTAGAAACATAAAATTTGGCCCACAGGTGCATCTCGGCGTTTGATGCAACTGGACGCATTTTGGATTTTCTACACTTAATATTTTCAAGATGGCGGCCCGGCCAATATGGCGGGTGACTAAAAAAAAAGTTTTTTCTTACCACGGCATGTTATACATCAATTTAAAGTTCTTAAAGTGTTGAAAACGAATATGCAACTTTTAAAATAACAAACGTAATATTTTCACGATGGCAGCCAATATGGTGGGTGACTAAAAAAAGTTTATTTACCATGGCATGTTATACATAAAGTGTAGAAAAAGAATATGCAATGCAACTATTACACCTGATAATTTTAACTAAGTCGTACAGAAACCGCAGCGATTATCGCCTCACGTACTTACGTGAAGCGCGCCTTACTTGTTTAATATTCTGTCGTATATAAGTATAAGTTTGTCGTATATGTGTATAAGTTTGCAAAGAAATGTTATAATAGGAGGATGTGATCTTGAAGCTGTAAATGAGTTCGTCTACCTAGGAGGTCTCCTGACGAACAACAACCAGGTTACATCAGAGATATCACGTAGAATAGAAGCAGGTAATAGGGCTTACTATGCTAATCTGAAACTGCTTAAGTCCAATTTAGTTTCTAGGAGGACCAAGCTTCTAATATATAAAACCCTCATAAGACCAGTCGTCACTTATGGAGGAGAAACATGGACCCTGAATAAAAAAGATGAAAACATGCTGAGAGTTTTTGAAAGAAAAGTAGTCAGGAAAATATATGGTGCGACCTGCGNATGGCCTGTATCTTCTACATGAAACAATTTTCGGAAAAAACCTTTAATTAATTTATTTCTAAACATATTTAAAAAGGTATTCAAAATGTGCTTGTTTGCTTTTTTATTTTCAACAAAATCAGATTTACATATATTTTTATTAATATCTCGAAAACTAGATTATCCCTGGAATAATAATTTATAATTTTTAACTTCGTTTCTACTACAATTTAGAAATTATTTTAATCAGAACCGTTTTCTAGAAATATTTTTTCACTCGTTTATTTGATGTTTATACGGGAAAACGCCTCTAAATTTGAAGCTAAAATGATTTTATCGATTTATTATTCCGTCTGTCCGTCTGTCCGTTGGTGTCGTTTGTCCGTTGGCTTGTTTCAATTCATAAACTACTATAGCTAGAAACATAAAATTTGGCCCACAGGTGCATCTCGGCGTTTGATGCAACTGGACGCATTTTGGAGTTTCTACACTTAATATTTTCANGATTTTGATTAAAAATTCTAAAATGTAGTCCTTTATAATACGAATCTAACGATATAATCCGTTTTCCCGGGAAAAATCTATTTCCTAAAAAAAAATGCCTAAAACGCGGAAGGAAAGAGTCCCCGCTTAAGAGAAGTTATTTTTATGATAAATGTTGATGGTATGTTTATTAATAATTAAATGTACAAAAACTAATAAATGGAAAATATTGGGCTAAGTAATTATGAACGCGTTTATGAGAAAATTTGTCTGAGTTGTATCAGACCGATTTTTAATACTTAAACCGCTGCATTAAACTCCGCAATGTTGTAGTTCTCTTTTGACAGGAATTTTCACTGAAAATTCCTGCATCTAAAATAATATCTTATTATCTTTATTGAAACATAAAGAGTTGGTATTGTAAAATACGACACTGAATTACAATAATCTATTTACATAATAGTTAACGTATGTGTGTGTATATGGGTGGGTGTGTCCTATGTTCTTCATACAAATCTCGCTGAAAATTTGAACACTTGACCTTCAATGCAAGGGGAAAAATCAAAATCACTGTCTACATAAATTTTAGAAATTTTAATTTTGGTACGAAGGGGCACCGGGGTACAAGTAATGAATACGGGGTCAATGTAATGAATACCCTGCATCGTGCGTATCGTTGAAAAGTTCTTTAAGAGTACAGTAATTGTTGTTATGTACAGTTTTGTCATATTTTCATTTAGGAGGGGGGTAAATTTGGGATATTTGTAAATTATCTTATCAAAGGTATAGAAATAAGTTGGAGGGATAGAAACTAGATATTCTCACATAATATAATCATTTAAATGTTTCTTGATGGTAGTTTATAAACATATCAAATAAAAATAACACTCCGTAGCGAAGCACGGGTATCCAACTAGTTAACCTATAAAATAAGTTTTATCAAGGTCTTCGGACCAACGAGTGGATTTTTAGTTTTATTAAGGGGCGGAGATTTAGTAAAATAATAAGAGCATAGAACAGGTTAGATAGTGGAGGGCCTAGCTGCGATACAAGTTAAGGGTCCTTATTTCATAGGGCGCGAGGGGGCTCTGATCTCGAGATAAAATTGTGTGCGAGAGAGAGGGGCGTCTCGAGGAGGGTTCAGCCCCTAAATAATCAGTCCTTTAAAAGACCCCCCCCCCCCCAAACAAATTGTGCTGACACCTAACGTAGTCGATAAGACTCGAGTTGGCCCACTTACAGCATCCCTGCAAAGCACAGAACCCTGATATCAAACCAAAACATCAATAGAACATGGTGGTCAAGTGCGGCTAACATAACTTCAACAGCTATCTTCAAACCATAAACCCTTCCTTTTCTCCTTCAAAAATCAATTCCACATTAAAAAGTGAACAAGGCGTAATGTAAAATAAATGCTAATAGCGATAAATCATACTAACTCTTTTGGCAAAGAGAAAACATATTAAAATATATATTTTCAGGAAGAGGCGTAGACAAGTACTTAGCGAACTTGAAAACTCCTCCTCCTGCGGCTAGCAGTGCGATGAAGCAAAGGAAAACTCCTCCTCCTGCGGCTAGCAGTGCGATGAAGCAAAGGAAAACTCCTCCTCCTGCGGCAGCAGTGCGATGAAGCAAAGGAAGCACTGCTTCAGTAAAATTTTGAAATGGAATATAGGTTTAATTTGGTCACATATAAACTAAAGCAAATGTGAAACACGATTCATGTAATTAAAGACGTCTTATTTAAAAAGTGCGCTATCCGCGCAAGCCAACGGACAAACGACACTAACAGACAGACGGACAGACGGACAGACATTGGGAGACAGACAGAGAAAAATATAAATTTGATTTAAATTAATATTTAAACTTTCCGTAGTATGAAAACTATCAAAAACTTAAAAATTGAAGATTTTTTTAAAAATATGTACGAGTATATATGACTATATAAAGACTTACATATTTATACTAACTTTATTCGAAAAATCAGGAATAACAAGCTTTGCATAAAAAATAACAACTGTCAAAGAAAGAAAATCCACTTAGAGAGACAGAATTAGAAACAAACATTGTCAAGGTCTTGATAACATTACCTAGAGTTATTCGAATATAAAGTATGATATCTTGTCAAAATAGATCACAAGGGGAGAAATGAATGTATGTTCAAAAAGTAAGAAGATGAATAAATAAAACATAATGTAAGTGTGGGACGGGGGAGGGGGGAAGGAAATAAGGGAATTGAGGATGAATTGAAGTTGATTTAGACGTCGCTAAGGATACTAACCCTTAGTGGCAATAACCTTGGGCAATAACCACCTCAAACCATCTCCAACCATCTCTAACCACCTCTAAACACCTCTAAACACCTGTAACCATCTCTAACCACCTCTAAACACCTCTAAACACCTGTAACCATCTCTAACCACCTCTAACCATCTCTAACCACCTCTAACCACCTCTAACCATCTCTAACCACCTCTATCCAATAGACTTGGAACTACTAAGCAGACAACTTGTCCTACAACAAACTTACACATGTTCGCAACTAATATGACACACAGACAACTCGCCCCCTCGTAGATTCCTTTATAGCAAACAACTATCAAACACACATCCAATACAAATTCCTTTCTTTATTGTGAAATTATAATAAAGTATGCAGAATTAAAAGAGATTCTACATTTAGTAAGATTGAAATAGACAGAATTTAAATTGAATAAGTTTTTAAATTTAGTAGAGTTGTTTACAGTTGTAGATAAAGAAATGTGTTCAAAACTTCCAAACTTAAACTTATATATATTTTAATCAGAAATAAATTATAATACTATTACAGAATACGAAAACTAACGATTTAACTAATACGAAACTAGAATTTATTTAACATTATGTATTATTTGGTAACTGAGTAAATAAATACTAACGCACATCTAAGGAATAATCCGTGTATTGTCTGACCACAAGAATAAAATAAACACAAGTAGATGAGCTTTAGTGTTTATTTACTCAGTTACCAAATAATTTCAAGATAAAATTTTTATATACTACGTTTTTAAATTTTCTGTTGAATCAAATGTAATGTTGATAATATAATTGTTATTGTTATATAATATGTAATGTTAGTGAAAAATATAGTTCAGAATTTATTTACTTCATATAAATGACAACCATCTAGAGAGCTGATCTTAAACCAATAAAAGGACAAATCTTTGTTCAACGGATCTCACCAACACCGAACCTAAACCGTGCCTTCGATATATTTAATGTAATATAAATAATATAATCGATATATTTCCTGTTTTGCTGTCATTCAGTGTTTATCTCTTATTTATAAAAATCATAAATTTGAAACCCGTTAAAATGAAGATTGTAAAATATGGGATTTGGCTAAACAAATAAAATAACTTGCGGATCTTTTCCGAACTAACTTTCCATACAGCAAAATTTGCTGAAAACCAATTAAATTCTGCTGTAAGATGGCTAAAAGTATTAAAATAATGCATTGTCATCGTATTCTGAGCTATGCTACAAGTTTAAAATGTCTAGCTATTCTGGAAGTTAATTAGAAATCGATTGCCAGATTTATACAAACAAACAAACAAGAAAGCAAGCTAATAAAAACGTAGTAATAATACCGTAATGTTATCTAAGTACCACGAAATCTCCGTCAAAACTACTAATGAATTTGAATTTGAATTTATTTAATAGTCCAGTTGATTCGATAAAAATCTGTCCGATGCCACTCATTGTAAACTTTCTCACACACATTTCTAATTTTTTGTTGCTTTTGTTTCGGGTTCTAGTGGTCAGATTTAATTAAGATTAAAAATTTCATTAAAATTTAGTGTAAAAATATTCCTCCTCGATAGGGAATCGAACACGACCCTTCACCCTTCGTAATTAGAATATTTTCTCATGAGCCAGATTTTCCCTCTGAAAAACGACTTATATGGTTATATTATTATTGAAATGGATTACAAAATATTTTTTAAATAATTTAAATAAATTTATTAAAATTTGCAAATTATATTGATAATTTAATAATATAAGAAGTCAAAAGGTTCTAAATAGATCATGCGGTATATTGTGTAATAATTTAGTAAAATATCGTCTTCGCTAAGCTCAGAGAGCCCAAAAACCCCAATGGAGGCTTTAACATCAATCAATCGTGGATATTATAGAGGAGACAGGGCATCAAAATAGTTAATATTTCTAAGGCTCCTATCAAAGGGAGAGAAGTCGACGACTCGCTTAACGCTTTACTGCCCTTTGAGGTTAGGAAAATTAAAATTATTCTGGTTCTAAAAAAGATATCAACAATCTAGTCACAGGCTTCATTCCTAATTTTAATTCTGCACAATTTGAGCCCTATTTCAACTTCCTATGATAAATAGTACCTGCGCCTTGCAATACAACGATAAAACTCGTTCATAACCTCAAAGAGCGGTAGAGCCTTAAGAATCTGATACTATAGACCATTATCTCTTAAGACCTACTCGTGCAGAATACTTTTCAATCCGCTGTAACTAATACTTAACGCAAAGGAGTTTTAATTACTTTAATTGTGTTGTTTTTAATATTTTTAAAAATAGTTTTATTTACGCACCAAGTAAAGTAAAAGGAGTAAAGTAAGTGATTGCACCCTGAGCAATGAAGTTGGTTCCTGAGGCGAAGCCAAGGGAACCAACTTCAACTTAGTTTGCTTCTTGTACGATATCATCGGGTATGTTTGATAACAATTCATCAAGTCAAGGTCCACTAAGTTATCTTCCATTATCATTCCTTAGTTATCTATTTTATGTAACAGTATTTAAATAAAAACACGCAAATTTAAAAAAGAACTAATTCAACTAAAAAGCAACACAATTAATAGAATATTTACTCAAAACATTTTAAAACAAAACAAAGAAATATTTAAAAACAGCTGATTGTGAATCGTGTCTGTAATAAACAGTGTTGCTAACTGAAATCTTCGTAAAATCCGTAACGTAGTTCTTTTACTTGAATTAAGTTGGCTGCACTGAATTTACAGGGAGTTGTGCCATAACTCCCTGTGGCTCCGCCAGGCAGTTAATAACACTGAACATATACTAAAAACCAGCCAGTTTAGTTAACTTATTCTCCCACCTGGAGGTAAAAAATATATTTATCTACAATTGATACGTAATATAAACATTGTATCTCTGTTTAGATTAGTAGAAAGTGATTCTTTACATACCTGTATTAATTGCGCATGCGTGTCTCATAGTTTTGAACAATTCCTCTTCTTTACCACTCTAGTGACGAAAAGAAGAAGAATTCTTCAACTTTACACACGATTAGCGAGTTTGTTTACATTTAACATAATTAATTTGATGTTTATTTAATAAAAGTAACTTCTTGTATCGAGTTTTTTGTGAAAATCAACGAGTGATTTAAGTTATTATGACGAATATGAGGAGAATAATACGCATAATAATAAATTCGGCACAAAATACAACTAACGAATTGATGTCTTTATCAAAAGAGAAATACGAGCTTACATACAGGAAGTTTATTATTTTTTCTGCATTTATTATTAAAATCTAACAATCGTAGATAATGTACGGTACGCAACTCGTGCGAAAACGGCATTTTGCATTGCTCGTGGTGGTTTTACTACCCTCGCTATCGCTCGGGTGTAAACTCCACACTCGCATGCAAAATGCTACTTTCCACACTCGACGCGTAATGTACTATTGCATTCTATTGAATGAATTATTTTTTATTTTGTCAGCTTCGGTTTTGAGGTAAAAAAAGTCAATTTTGGTTTTAAAAAGATTTAGTGTTCCGAGATTCAATGGTGAACGCTGAGTGCACTAAACATTTATTATTTAATTTGATGCACATTCCAAACTGACTTTTATTTAAACTAGAGCAGAAAATTAAAAAGCAAATCTATGGGTTTTCTGTTTATCGAGCAGTGCAGCATGTGTCCCACTTATCGAGGTATCGATCACACTACACACCATGTTGGTGTACGGACCTTCCGTGACAGAAGGGAGGCTCAAGTGCCTCTTTATGAATTGTTTACGGATTTCATGGTCATTGGGTGTTAATGTGTATTCAGAACGTTCCAGGATAAAGTAATATCTAACATGACGTATGACAGTACGCATTACATATCTTTTATATAATCGAGTAGTGTCCCGACGGGCGATGACTCACCTCTAACTGATTTATAACGTTAAAAATTGATTAGCCGTAAGCTGGGATTGAACCAGTGACCTCCTGTGCGTCAGGCGAAAAAGCTACCACTAGGCCATGCCATTGTTATGAAACTCCATGCATTAAACTTATTATTTAAACTTATTATTCTGCCCGTTCCCATGGGCATAATGGCTAGTTCATTATAAAGGAAATAGATTGAAATTTGACAGTTCTGTTTAACTCTATGGAGGTAATTGGGAAGCTTCATACGCATTTATTGGATCATCAGATGAAGAATTCATGTAATTGACATTTAACCCAGTTTAAATTAGTCGTCCGGTCTAGAGCGTGACTGCATGTGCCATGACTTCAACTTACATTAACTTCTAATTACTAAGACTTAACACAACTTTATGAGAAGTATTCCCATAACGAGAGTTATGGGAATACAGTCTATAAGATTAGAGTTGGCACAATCAAAGGGCGGGAAAATTTTGAGGGAAACGATTTTATTGGTCCCCCATGTTGAATGCGATTTCAGCAAAAAAATGCTCTACTATACCCCTGTTCCACAAAAAAAATATAACATGGCAACACCGATTTTCCCTTTTTATAACCCCAAAACTACCTCCACGTTTGTTGTTTCCCGCCTTCGATTGTGCCAACTCTAATCTTATAGACTTTAATTCGGACACAAGGGATCATTATTGATTCCATATATGTATGTTGGTCTGTCACTCAATTTTTCCAGATCAATATATCTTACAAACTATTCGTCCGATTATAATAAATCTAAAATTTAGATGGTAAGTCATAATTAGTCCATCGTTGCTCCCACATAAGTTGTTCAACCTTGTGCATTTGTTTCATTTACACTTGCACAAACCTAAATTTATTTACAAATATATCTTCAAAAGTGCTCAACAAATGTTATGAAATTTAGATGAAGTAATAACAAACGTAGGCCACAGATGGCCTCTGATTACCGTCTGCCATTAAATTATTTCTTAAAAATTAAAACAATAAGATTTAAAAAATATTCTATAAATTAGTGTGACACATAACTTCCTTGCGTCCGATTTTGTATAATTTAATACTTTTATGCTATTTCAACCTGTTTTTATCCAAATTTTATATCTTTTCCTCCCGTTTATCAAAGAAATCCAATCAAAACAAAGCATCAACAATTCATTAAAATTGGATAATTAGTTTTACAGATGTAGGAGTAAATAAATGAATATTTATGCGCACATGGAAGAAAATGCGCACATGGAAGAGAATGCACACATGGAAGAGAATGCACACATGGAAGAGAATGCGCACATAGAAGAGAATGCGCACATGGAAGAGAAGGCGCAAAAGGTTGAAAGTTATATGGGACCAAAAATGGGTTAATTTTGGTCTGCAATCCAAATTTAATTGGACGTGTAGTTTAAGATATGTTGGTTCGCAAAAATTGAGCGACAGACCGACCGACGGACACGGACATACACGAATTCAAAAATGTTCCTAAATGTTTGAAACAGATGTCTTGTAATTTTTGAAATATGGAAGACATATAATATTTTCTTTAGAACGATCACATAGCTTCCGTTACCTACGGTAAGCTCGGACGCAAATCATTTGGTTTTATATAAACTATAACATACATTATAACGCTTCATCTTTTTAACTTTATCATATACAATGGGCATATAAATGTGTTTGTGTGTTTATATATATATGAATTACTATATAATTAAGCTATATAGTTATTAATTAATCATGTTACAAAATTACCTTAAGAGAACTTTAAATTATCATATTTTTAGGGTTTTGTAGATGAATTAGCATACCCGTTATGTAATTATGATTTTTTTTTGTCTGCGATCCCAAGGGTTCCGGGTTCGATCCCCCGGGGGGTCACAATGTTTTTTATCGGTATTAACGACAAGATAAATTACATTTTTTTTTTTTTTTTTCATTCTTACATCTTCTTGCCCAATAAAGGTTTACTGTTATAAAGTCATTTTTTATAAGATTTTTAAGCTCAAAATTGTTTGTATTTTTAAATTCTTTGGTGACATAAACTTGATGAGATGATAAGTGAGTAACGCGTCTCCCTTTTCTGGGAAACGAACGAGCATTCAGGTTTTTAGAGGTGATAAGAGTTGGTTAGAAGTGGTTAGAGGTGGTAAGAGCTGGTTGAAGGTGTTAGAGGTGGTAAGAGGTGGTTAGAAGTGGTTAGAGGTGGTAGAGTATTCTGTGTGTGATACTAGTTGTGAAGAAGTGTAAGTTTGTTGTAGAACAAGTTGTCAGCTTAGTAGATCCAAGTCTATTGGATAGAGGTGGTTAGAGATGGTTAGAGCTGGTTAGAGGTGTTAGAGGTGGTAAGAGGTGGTTAGAAGTGGTTAGGGATAGTAAGAGGTGGTTAGAAGTGGTTAGGGATAGTAAGAGGTTGTTAGAAGTGGTTAGAGATAGTAAGAGGTGGTTAGAAGTGGTTTTTACATATACTAGTTATGTTTTAAGAATATCGTACGAATGGTAAAAACGGTTTTTGTGCCTTTTTTTCTCAAGTTTATTAGAGAACAGTCGC
This sequence comes from Gerris buenoi, assembly GCA_001010745.2. Lineage (NCBI taxonomy): Eukaryota > Metazoa > Arthropoda > Insecta > Hemiptera > Gerridae > Gerris > Gerris buenoi. Next base: position 36,498 of record KZ651416.1, read on the forward strand.
AAATTTAATTCGACTTCGTCTTAATTTTGATTAATTTTAAAATACAAATAAATCGAATCGATTCAGTTGTTTAGGTTCTATAGATGAGAGAAAGATATTTAAAATATATACTAACTTTTTTAAACTTTGCTTTATCACTATATTTTCTCTTAAACCAAAATTATAATTATTATTATTAACAATGGGAAATAGACAGAAAAATAGACTACAGCAACGGGACTTGAACCACGGTCCTCTATATATTTCCATTCCAGTGCTCTGACCAACTAAGCACTAAGAGTAATAAGAAATATAGAGGCCCGTGGTACGAGTCCCAGTTCTGGAGTCTATTTTTCTCTGTCTGTCTCCCATTATTAATAATAATAATAATTATAATTTGATTTAATTCGAAATTTAATCTTTCTCATACAACCATAAACATTAAAAAATGAATATTTTCTCTTTTTATAAACTACTTTAAAATTATAAAGTTAAAACATATAAAAACTGTTGTATTTGACACGTGTTACCGACATCTGCAGATAAATTTTAAATCACGATTAAAGCAAATTGATTTTTATTAAATGCAGTTTCACTGCGGACATTTCGACTAAGCAAACTGATAACTGATAAGGTCCAAGGTCGTTTTTAAAATTGCTTATAAATTTTAATAAAACGAACGGCCAATTAGAAATTCAGCGCAGATTTGCTTGAGAAAGGTAGTTTATGTTTTTGTTGCTTTCAAATTACACCCTCTGTAGACTTGGCTAGCAGAGCTCAAACCTTGCTTGCAAAACAATCTTATCAACTCACGCTAACCCGACCAACACCTCACGCAAAATAACCCTTAGTCTTCGGAAAAAGAAATTGCAAAGAAAGCAAATAAAAAAGAAAGAAAAGAACAAAAAAAAAAAAAAAAACATCGATTCGAAGCAATTCGGACTAAGTTTCTCATGTGGGATGTTGTTTGGTTTGTCTCGGCGCGCGAGGAGAAGGAGCCAACCATGCGTTGCAGACTTTTCCGTCCTGGAAAGACTTCCTATCGCCGGAAGCCCAAGTGATTCTTGCAGCTCGTTTTTACGGGTGGCGTCTTTGACCACCTACCACATTTAACTCCCATAAAATGTAGGTCTAATTTCACATTGAGAGTAAATTTACACTTCTTCAAATATTACATACATATGAGAAAGTATAAATACATTTATATTAAGGAAGGAAGCCGAAGGAAAAAGTCCTACTACTATGGATTATGTGATTTGAAAAAGTTTAGCAACCAATTACTACATGAATATGTTAGAAGAAATAAAAAAAAATAATAAAAATCTTAACTTTTAATCTTGGTTGAAATGGAACTTTTAATATTTTCTAACTTTAGTCAACTTTTTATTTTCAAAATTTTATGTCGAAAAATGAGGTGTTCACTGACCATTGCAATGTTCTTTTAAGTGGAATAAACAAATGTAAAATTTGGCACTCGATGTGTACCTTAAAGTGTGATATTTGTACTAAAAATAATTTGAATTCTCCTTAATGCATTCATGTACCCGGTAATTGCCAAAACACTCGGATTGTTTGTAGAGAGCTATTTGGTCTGTTACTCTTATTGGGATTTTAGGTACAGCAGTGTTTGTTCTTATATGAACTGTTTACCTCCGACTCTTTGTTATCGGAGGTCGCTCATCTAAACTATTTTGGAGTGTTTAAATTAGTCGGCCATACTGAAGAACGAATAGGAGAAGGGAGGGGTTATTGTAGAGGCAGTCTAGAGGGTATTATAAACGGGTCAACGAGCACAACCCCCCAGGGAGAGAGGGCCGGTATCCACTCAGAGAAGAGGCTATATCGAGCTGTAGCTGTAACCTCTCTGTACTCAACCATCCACATACTCCAACCAACTCCTACCCGCTTTTCCATCATATCTTTAGCATTACTCTATGGTAATGCCTTCCCTAATATCAATACAATCATAGCATAAAGTTCGTTTTCACTATATGGATAATGACTAGGCTTGACCTGACAAAACAGCTAAGGATAACAGTAAAATGTTAATCATTTTCAAACAAGAAATAGAAAATTTCAAAAAGGGAATATATGTATATCAAATTTATCGACAACAAAGGGGATTTTACTAGTATCATTAAATATACCGACATAACTGCAACTGGAAGAAATCAATACTCTTAAGTTCAATAAGTATCTCCACTAGAATTTTAATACTTCGAGAGAATTCATTTTTAAAAAATATCAAATTAACTTCAAAAATAATAATAATCACAAAAGTATTCATTATTATCTATCTATATTATTAAAAAAAATTGTAAAACAAACAATTGTGTCAAATTGTGCGAAGGTCCAAGGCATAGGCCGCTTTTCGACGGGCGAAGAGAGAAGGGGGCAGAGCCCCCTAGCTAATTATACCTAAATAAATTTAAAGAAAAACTTATTACCTTTAAATTTAAACTACTTATTCCTATTTGTTCCACAATAGCGTCTAATGATCAGATGGAATCACTCCTACTAATAATATAGACATGAACTCCTTATTGTTGTTACAATAGTTAAGCTCTTTTATGATGCCTACAAAGTACTAATTTAAAAAGCATTTTAAAAAAAAAAAATAATGATAAAAAAACGTTTGATACAACTTGTACTAAACTGTTTCATAAACAAGAAGGTACATNTTTCTCTGTAATCATAAAATTTAAATTGATTTGATAGTTGTTGTTTGTAATGCATAAAATTGCAGTTTATTTAGCGCAGTCTGGGTTTCTTGTGGCAGAGTTCAGCTAAACGAAAATATTATTTAATGTATTCAATGCATATTTGAACTTAAAAATTAAAGCAGATATTTTGTTATATGTATAGTGTTATTAACCTTTTTACAATAATTTGAATGTTACACGACAGACAATAAAGATGAACAAAATTATAATCATAGGGAAGGCTATTAAACAGCATATAATTATAACTCAATCGTACATACCGTATATAAGAGTCCTAAAATAAATAAAAACTAGATAGATTATTACGACATAAAGTGTTGGACAAAGTGTGATGTTTCTAATAACTTTGGTATTTTTAAAAATAATTTTTTTTTTTTTAAATGTAATAAATTTTCTTATTGATTTGATATTTGAAAATAACTGGGAAAGTAGTAAATGAAAAAATAAATAAATAAATAAAAATGATTAAGTACTGTAAGTTGTCAAATATTAAACAATAAAATAAATTATCTCTCCACTTACTGGTTTATTGTACGTACCAAATTTATTTGATTTCTTTACGATGACCTTCATAGAAACTGCTATATCTATCATCATAGATTAAGGTCTGAAAACGATATCTAACATCAAAGTTAAGTTCTAATACGGTTTAAATTGGAAATAGTTGGGGCCATCATTAAAACGAAGTAGTTCACAATTGTTAGTAATATAACAAAATAAAAAACAAGGTTTGGCAATATAGTCAAGGTCATCATTGGCATGCGTGAAACAAGACGCCAAGAGTAGACAAATACATATTTGTTAACGTTTTTGTACCAATTTTCAGTATAATTTTCTAAAATCGTACAAGAGGAATTGGTTCAAATTTCGACTATTCCAAATTTCTTTTTTTCTGATATAGTATTAATTTTGGCTAATTCATATTGTACGTGCCAGAGCAATTTCCTAAAGGGTAGTGAGAGGTGGTTAGAAGTGGTTAGAGGTGGTCAGAGGGGGTCAGAGGTGGTCAGAGGTGGTTAGAAGTGGTTAGTGGTTGTTAGAAGTGGTTAGAGGTGGTTAGAGGTGGTTGGAGGTGGTTAGAGGTGGTTAGAGGTGGTTGGAGGTGTATAGAGGTGGTTGGAGGTGGCACTAAATCTCGGCATGGCACGTACCATTCGAGTTTACCGATTTTTTTCGATAAAAACAATATGAAAGCTTTATCAGGGGAATTCTTATTTATTAATAAAATATTATTTCCAGTCGACTAAAGTTTACCTTGCACAATCATAAAACTTTCGTTTTAGATGCGTTGTCCTTGTATGTACCTAAGCCCCAGGCCCCAGTTTAAAACCTAAGTTTTCGACCTCTCAGACCCTGTTCTAACTCAGGAGGCCTAAAAAACCACCATAATGTTTGACTTGTCTCTTTTTTTGCTCTGTAACTCTTCATCCTCAAGTACAAAACAAGCATTCTTAATCTTTTAGTAGAGCAATCAATTCTATACAATTTTTGTATTATTAAGCTTTTACCAAACCATCTACTATCCAAATTACTTACGAAAAAGTACTCCCCAAAAATCCCAGATTTTTCGCTCAATCACATTTACCCTGACCCTTTTCAAAGAAACCATATTATTCACCTTTTTTTGTTGAACATTAAATTTGCTACAATTTTCATTTGAATTTTTTTACTTTTTCCCACAGAACTTCAAGAATACGATAAATATTTCAATTTTTAAACCATTTTTGAAAAACACAGGTTTTTGCTCTATATCTTTGTTTCATTCCCCCTCTACTTCCACCCTTTACCACAAAATAAAGCAAATCCAACTTTATTGTTAAGAATTTAGTTTGCAAACATTTTCTTATGAATTAGTATTTCCACACCTTATTCTTTTTCAAATAACAGCTTCAGGGTTACGATATATTTTCCAATTTTTAACATTTTTGAAGAGAAAATGCAGGTTTTTACCCGATTATTCTGTTCCCTCGCCCTCCCCCCTCCCATAGAACCTCTTGTCTTTAAACCACTACACTATATTGTAATGTTATAAAGTTTTTCTAAACCTCTAAAGTAGGTAACAAATTACAGAAGACCGAAATGCTAAGTTTTAATTTTTGATTTTCGAAACTTTTGATTTCGATATCTTGAGCCAAATAATAGTTCAACTCTTTATGTCCAATAATGCCTTTGGTAATTAACATTATATCCTCATTCAATTTTTTTTAAAGTTTTTGGTAGAATTCATACTTCGGGAAAGTTTAAATTTTAATTTAAATCAAATTATAATCATTATTAACACTGGGAGACAGACAGAGAAAAATAGAATCTAGCGCCGGGACTTGAATCCCAGACCTCCTTTATTATATTTTACATTTATTTATTTCTTATATTATATCCTCATGATCCCCTCCATGAACCTCATCGATCTCATTAGCCTCTGCTCTAACTAGGTCTTAGGTACATACAACATATCCAAAAAAAAATGTTTTATGACCATTTGCAAGGTAACAACCCTTTTAAGTATTTGCCGACTGGACTGTTATTTCTTATAGAAATAAGAATCATTTATAAAAATGCATATTATTTTCAATTTATTTCCTCTTCCATAGCTTTAATATTGTTATTATTGAAAACAACAATACTACAACTTCTTATGTAACCAACGAGACCTTTCAATAGACTCCAAATTGTTTAGAACCATCTTAACACAAACAAATCTTACTTTTTGTAAGATTTGAGGGCGGGGGGGTTGAATGGCGGGGAGGGGTTGAAATTCGATTTTTGACATTTCTAGAAAAAGAAATTTGAAATAGTACCTAAAAAAGATTATGAGGAATTATTTGTTATATAATAGTGAACATTTTGATTGGTTTATGGTCTTGTTTTTAGAGAATTGTACTTTTTGGGTACATTTTGAACAAAAATTAATACTATAAATGTTCATTTAAGAGCAAGCAGGAGATTTTATAAAGAGTGACTTTTTTTCGTAAATTGTATTTTTTTTGGAATTTACGCGTAAAGGCGACTCCATCCGTGGACATACTATGTATGCTTTAATCAGATGACGTACAAATAAGAATATATGAATGAAAAAAATAATCAATAAATTTAGTATTTTATTTTATCAAGCTAAAAAAAAGGCAGAATTTACAGTAGTATTATTTAATTATAGACTACACCTTATCTATGGTCTGGGAACATATAGAGGCGTTAAAAAATGTCGAATGTTATTTTTAAAAAGCACGCTTTTAAAAAAAAAAAAATCCACCAAATAAGTATATTAATTGGTTTTAAATTGATAAAAAAAGTACTTAATTTAATTAAGTCATAATAAATCTTTTTTAATGCTATCCTAATAAATTAAACTTGTGTATCCTAATAAATTNGTCTTATTTCTGGTCATAGTCAAGGATGTGGTCTGCCTTCAAGAAAAAAAATTGAATAAAAGTACTAAAACCAATAAATTATTAAAAAAAGGGAGGGGGAAGGGTTCAAATGACCTTGAAGGTCTTGGTCAAGGGCGTTGTGTAGCCTATGGTCAAGTCCACTATTAAAGGGAAAATTTTGGTTATTTCGTAATCCGCAATACAAATTAGGGTTTCCCATTGGAAAAACAATGTTGACCTTAGAATGACCTTAAAGGGCATGCTTAAGGACATGGTCAAGGTCATATTATTCATAAAATTTCCTGCTCTTTTCAAATCTGCAATAAAAAATGGGGGTTCCCATTTAAAATAACAAAGTTGACCTTCAAATGACCCTGAAGGGCAAGTTTAAGGTCAAATCGAAGGCCACCGTTGAATAGGGAATGAAAAATCCTGAAACTTTTGTATTTACTTTTGTGCCACCCTGTATATATTTTACCTAATGCATCAGGTATTTATCAAAATTGAAACTTTTTTCTGGCTCTCGTATGAGTTTAAATTTTCAATTTTTACACAAACGACATATTTTCCCCAAGAGCGACATGATTTATATTATATGTATGCATGTATATATGTAATATATATGGGGTATAAATCTGATTTATATCTATAGTTAAACTAAATACAATACGATTTTAATACTATAGGCTGTCACAGACAGATGGATTGCATAATAGAGAGGTGGGCTAAACCCTCGTATTTACTAACATCTTAATGGACCTAAATGTTATACAATAACAAATACTATCGGCTCAACTAATTAGATTATGCATCGAGTAAAACGCCAATATACAACAAACATAAACAAGTTTTAAGACACATTTAATAGTTTTTATCTACGATTGATACGAAATATAAACATTGTATCTCTGTTTAGATAAGTTGAAAGTGATTATTTACACACCTGTATTCATTGCGCATGCGTGTCTCATAATTCTGAAGAATTCTTCACTTTTACGCACGATTAGCGAGTTTGTTTACATTCAACAAAACTAATTTGATGTTTGTTTAATATAGTAACTGTTAATATCGAGTTTTTTGTGAAAATCAATGCACGATTTAAGTAATTATGTCGAACCTGAGGAGAATAATACGCCTCCCAAAATAATTAATTCGGCACAAAATACAACTAATGGATTGATGTCATCTTTATCAAAAAAGAAATACGAGCTTACATACAGGAAGTTTATTATTTTTTTTCTGCATTTATAATTAAATTCTAACAATCGTAGATAAAGTACGGTACGCAGCTCGTGCGAAAACGGTAATTTGCATTGCTCGTGTGGTTTTACTACCCTTCGCTATCGCTCGGGTGTAAACTCCACAATTGCATGCAAAAGGCTATACTTTCAGCACTCGACGCGTAATGTACTATGCATTACATTTACAATTTTTCGAAAGCAGACATTTTTTTAAACAACTCTATTGGACTCAGGGGTCCTTAAAACGTGTTAAATCTACCAATTACTCAAAATCGAATATATGTTATCGAGTATTGTGTTAATATCTAAGATTGATTGCATTACGCTTCAATGATAGAGCCCCGCGATGCCTGGTATATTGCATATCAATGAGGTTTTCTTTACTATGAGGCCTTGAAGGAAATGCGTCCTATATTCAGGTCAATACAGGGCGTACAGAGTGGCGGTCCTGTATTGACCTTAATACAGGACGTACAGAGCGGCCGTCCTGTATTGACCTTAATACAGGACGTACAGAGCGGCCGTCCTATATTGACCTTAATACAGGACGTACAGAGCGGCCGTCCTGTATTGACCTTAATACAGGACGTACAGAGCGGCCGTCCTGTATTGACCTTAATACAGGACGTACAGAGCGGCCGTCCTGTATTGACCTTAATATAAGACCGTCGCCGTCGCTCTGTACACACAGAGCGACCTCCTACACGCAATAATCGATAAGGTCAGTAGGGTGGAAGATGACTCATCACTCTGCAACCCAACATTCCCTCAGTCTGGCATCCCCCCCCCCCTCACTTTCACAGACCCCTTAATCCGGCATCTTTTACATGACTCGATTACAACCGGAAATCGCCCTAATATAAAACATTGTTTTCAGATGTAATAATTAATATAAAAATACAATTTTTTTGAAAACTGGTCTTATTTTCAACTTCCACGTGACAAATTTGGGGAAGATTGAAAGACGGGAAGAGGTTCAAAATTAGGGTATTAGGTGTGCGATGAAACTTAAAAAGCAAAGAAATTTGACGCCATTTTGTTTTTTTTTTTGGTTTCTGTATTCTTCATCTTAGTTGTTTCTATGTGCAAAATTTGGAG
>KZ651416.1:64729-75419 GCA_001010745.2 Gerris buenoi
TTGGGTATCAAATGAAAGCTGCTGAAGAGTAGGACACAAATATATATTTGCTTTTTTAAAGTTTGCATTCCTTATTGGTTTATTACTGATAAAAAACATTGTGACCCCCCGGGGAATCGAACCCGGACTCTTGAGATCGAAGACCAGAAATCATAATTACATAATGGGTATGCTTACTCATCTACAAAACCCTAAAAAGTACTTGGAGCAAGTACTTCCCTGGGATTTTTTTACTATAGCTAGGATCATGAAATTTGGCACACAGGTGCATCTCGGCATTTGTGACAACTGTATAACTTTTTAGATTTTTCACCCTTATCATTTCTAATATGGCGGTGACTAAAAAAAAAAGTTTTTAGTCACCATGACATGTTATACATCAATTTAAAGGTCTTGAAGGGTACTGAACTAATAAAATTGTACACTTAATCATACAGAAACCGGCGATTATCGCCTCACGTACTTACGTGAAGCGCGCCTTACTTGTTCATTACAATTCGGAATTCGGTCTGCAAAACACCAAAATACTGGAAAAACTTCCATTTCAAATTGAGAGAATGTTGTCTAATAAAGGAAATATGATAATCAAAATCCTTAGGATCTCCCTCCAAAGAGACTTTTTGCTGCGGCAACTATATAAAAGTTTAGGAAATTATTAAAATCCTACAAAAATTCAATTTACTGTAATTTTTTAATTTATACTGAATAGAATACAAATCTGAATTAATAGAAAGTGAATGAACCCAAAAAGGGGGGGGGGGGGGCTTAGATTAAATTAATCCTTCAGCCAACTCGACTGTAAAGTAAACACAAAAATAAACTAGGGATGACAAAAGAATAAATAGGATTAGAATTGTAATGATGATAAAATTAAACATTTTCTTATTAGAATCCGGTAAGATTTCGGTAAAAACGTTGCATCCAGGCGCCCTTAGGCCCACTTTAATAGTTTTAACGATTTTTATTATTTCATAGCGGTGTCGCTGTTAGTTTTACTCAAAAAATGTGATTTGTAAAAAAAATTTTAGTCTCATCAAAATAGGTGATAATAAAATCTTATCCCGTCCTGAAAATCCACTTTAACAATTGAAGCTCATGTTTGCGTGAGCGTTGCGCGCGAACTCTTGGACAGATAACGCTTTCCAACGAACTTGGTCTGAGCACTAGTAAAAGGAACATGTTATACCAAATAACAACTAAATCGGTCAAATTTTACTCAAATTATCGTCGGAAACGTAAACGTTACACAAAGACAGACAGACATGATGCATATTGCATATATCTGTGCAGAACTATGCACAGACATGATTCATAGTTTGTGCATAGCTCGCTTACGCTCACTTGATTCAAAACAAAGACTATTATTGGCATGTGGTGTACAAATTGAAACTAGTATGGTATTTAACTGACTGGCTCTAAAAAGCCATTTTTGAGAGGGTCTCGGCTCAAATGAGAAGTCCTAGTAATGATTTAGAAACCTTACAAATCAGGGCACAGGGTCAGTTGAGGGGAAGATGAAGACTCGGGCTAATGAAGAAACCATATTGTCTCATTGCAATGTTTTGGTTGTTCACACTTAGACAGTAACAGGATAATTTGACAAGTGTAGACAACTCAGACATAGAGGTGATTATTTCACAAGCTGAACCTTCAAAATCGTTCCCATCTATTTATTCTTTACCTTCCACAACGTTCAAATAAAATAATAAAAAAATCGAACATAATTTTTACTACGTTTTTATTAGCTTGCTTTCTTGTTTGTTTNTTTTTTTTTAAATTCCGGGGGGCTTTTACAACCGAAGATGCAGGCCTCTTAGGTGGGCCCATACATCAAACCCGGGTTAGGGACCGAAATCTTCACACTTGTGTGAAATCTCCACACTTGTGTGAAGATTTGGTCGGTAACCATGACTCCCCTCCTAGTTGTATTACAACCAGGAGTGTCATTATCATGGTTTCCAGGCCGAAACCTGGTGGCGCCACTCTTACGAGAAGCTTCCCATTTGTTTAAACAATGCTGGGTGGACATTGAGCGGGGGACCTGGTCCGGGAATCGAACCCAGAGCTGCGGTCACCTTCTGACCCGGCTCGATGCTGCTTAACTTGCCTTATCGCAAGGCAAGCGCTCTAGCCTCGGAGCCATCCAGGCGCCCTTAGGCCCACTTTAATAGTTTTAACGATTTTTATTATTTCATAGCGGTGTCGCTGTTAGTTTTACTCAAAAAATGTGATTTGTAAAAAAAATTTTAGTCTCATCAAAATAGGTGATAATAAAATCTTATCCCGTCCTGAAAATCCACTTTAACAATTGAAGCTCATGTTTGCGTGAGCGTTGCGCGCGAACTCTTGGACAGATAACGCTTTCCAACGAACTTGGTCTGAGCACTAGTAAAAGGAACATGTTATACCAAATAACAACTAAATCGGTCAAATTTTACTCAAATTATCGTCGGAAACGTAAACGTTACACAAAGACAGACAGACATGATGCATATTGCATATATCTGTGCAGAACTATGCACAGACATGATTCATAGTTTGTGCATAGCTCGCTTACGCTCACTTGATTCAAAACAAAGACTATTATTGGCATGTGGTGTACAAATTGAAACTAGTATGGTATTTAACTGACTGGCTCTAAAAAGCCATTTTTGAGAGGGTCTCGGCTCAAATGAGAAGTCCTAGTAATGATTTAGAAACCTTACAAATCAGGGCACAGGGTCAGTTGAGGGGAAGATGAAGACTCGGGCTAATGAAGAAACCATATTGTCTCATTGCAATGTTTTGGTTGTTCACACTTAGACAGTAACAGGATAATTTGACAAGTGTACACAACTCAGACATAGAGGTGATTATTTCACAAGCTGAACCTTCAAAATCGTTCCCATCTATTTATTCTTTACCTTCCACAACGTTCAAATAAAATAATAAAAAAATCGAACATAATTTTTACTACGTTTTTATTAGCTTGCTTTCTTGTTTGTTTGTTTGTTTGTCCATTACAAATCTTGCAATCGATTTTTTACTAACTTCCCTAGTAGCTAGACAGTTGAAACTTTTAGAATAGCTCAGAAAACCATGACAATGCATTATTTTAATACTTTTATCCATCTTTCAGCAAAATTTAATTGGTTTTCAGCAAACAGTGCTGTATGGAAAGTTATTTTAGTTGTTTCACCATATCCCATATTTACAATCTTCATTTTGACAGGTTTCAAATTTGTGATTTTTATAAATAAGAGATAAACATTGAATGACAGCAAAACAAGTAATATATCGATTATATTATTTATCGATTAAATTATTTATATTATTTCAAATATATCGATGGCATGGTTTAGATTTAGTGTTGGGGAGATCCGTTGTACAAAGATTTGTCCTCTTATAAGTTTATGATCAGCTCTACTAACATTATATATTATATAACAATAACAATTATATTATCAACATTACATATGATTCAACAGAAAATTTTAAAANTTGCGATCAAAGAATATAAAATATTGCGATATGATTTCGCTATTGCTCGCACATAGAAGACATTTTAGAAGAGTTTAAGTTCGCAAAAAAGTTTAACTTGTACACTAAATTCCAAATCTCTAGCTACAGTAGGTTGGGGGATATACTCCAAGTTGGACGGACGGACGGACTACCTAAAGCATAAGGTTTCTACAGTCTATGCCAAACGAGAGTTAGTGCGTTGACAGCGCGGGAAAAACTAGCAAATGGGTTGGCTCTCAGGAGCTCATTGGCTCTCAGGAGCCAATGAGAGCTTGAGATTTTCCCGCACAAAAGGTTGGGTCAACTAGGCAAAGATAAATGTCTCTAGTGGAGGGGAGAGGCCCTCTATCTGTGTGTCAACGCACTAACTCTCGTTTAGCACAGACTGCAGGACGACCTCGAAACCCTAATAAGTGTTTAACAGGTGATGGTTACGTTTATATTTCCATGTTTCATGTTTAGATAGGGCAGTTTCGTTTTCATCAATATCTCAGAACTCAGAAACTAGGATTTCTTGTAAGTAAAATTGGCTGAAGTACATATATGAACCCCACATTCTGTGTAAACTAATGACGGATTTAGACAATAATTATTCCTTTCTTTTGTCTCTTGGGAATCTCAAATACTATTGGAAAATCAATTTTAAACGAATATTAATTAAATTAATTATTTAGTTAAGAGACATGTTAACTCAACATACTAGTTATATTTAACTACAAATTATCTTAGCACAGATATCGCTTGTAATTTATAACAAAAACTAATTACAATTACCTTGTATTTAATTTAATCCACTTATGTAAGTATTATATTAGATAGAGGTAAAATAACGTTGTAATAATAATTCGTGAGGAAAATTAACGTTATAATAATAATGCATGAAGTAGAGAACTCCTACGCAGGCGCAAGTAACATTCATGAGTCATGAGGACATTCTAATTTGATTAATTCAGTTAGGTAGTACATTTACACAACATACTAAACCTGAAGTGCTGTTCTGTATTGATGGTTTGTTTGTTTAATAAGTCGAAATAATTAAATAAAGACCTATGTAGGTTTTAAGGATTTGGTTGCTAATTCATTCCATTAAATTCATCTAACTGTGTATTTATCAATAAACAGGTATATTATGTGCTAGCCAGCACACAGCAAGAGTTCATAGGCAACACTTGAAGATTGATCTCGACCCGCCTTCAGGAACACGTAAGAGCAGTGAAAAACAACGACTATAGATCAGCGATAGCTCAACATTCTGGAGAAACCGGTCATCTCATAAAGTTTGAGGACATACGAGTACTTGCGTCAGACAACAGATATCACAGCAGGATGGTAAGGGAGGCAATTGAGATCGAGAAACAACCGGAGAATTTCAACAGAGAGGATGGCTTCACTCTTTCCCGGACCTGGAAGCCTCTGGTCAGCACCTGTGCCAAGCAGAAAGCAAGAAGCGGCGCCGCGGTCACTTCCCGACTTGTTACATCACCCGCCCGACAAAGGAACACCGACGAAGGCAGCACCTGCCGGATTGCATCATCCCCACAGAGAAACACCGACAAAGGTAGCACCTGCGAGATTACATCATCCCGACAAAGGACAACCCCAAGTACGGAAACACCCAGGTACAATCTACGGTCTAGGAAACCAGTATAAATACGCCGTTCTTCTCTCCAGTCGTCAGTTCATCTTGTGATTGCTTCGAGTCAACACCACGATGCACCACACCCCTGAAGATGCTTCCAGTAGTGGAAGCGAAACGTCGGACTTCATCCCCTTCGAGACGCGGATTCCACCGGAAAACCAAGCTGTTTATTACGAGTCTACCCGCGGAAACCTACGCACCAAGTTAAGAGACATATTGTGTAATCGGAACGTAATAAAAGATATAGATTAATAACTTAATATAATAAAGATATTAAGGTATTAATATAAGAGGACGGGGGCTCGGTCACTTTACACATCTCTTCAATGTGCATCATCATGTTGAAACATACTTCAACTCTTTGACATTCAAATAATCATCGGATAGCTAGTTTTCTCGATGATTTTTAAGGCTATCTCTAAAAGGAGTTGGATTAGTCCTGCATAATAAACTTTCCGATATTCCAGTCAAACTCATTAAATTTAATAAATCAACTCTTGAATACGATTAATCGAAACTTCATCTTTATAAATATTTCATTTATGTAAAATACCCTCGAGAGAAAAATTTCATCGTAAATAGATAAAAGGTTTTGCGCTATAAATATATTTACGAAGCCCGAGTTTGCGACGTTATCTAATCTTTCTTCAGGAGAAATAGCGTCGACTTGTTTCTCTTTGCAAGGTTCACGTTGTGAATAGTAATACAGTAGAAAAGTTTTTATTGTCCCTTTCAGTCGAAAATATAATAACTTGTGCGCTCTACTAGAAAAGTCAATAATAGAGTCCAGTGCAACATTTCAGCACGGAATATTTTCAAGCATCAAGCACCTCGTATTTTAATGCTTACATTTATTTCTACAGGACTTGATTCTACAGAATAATTATTCATACATATTTAAATTTTTAAAAATGTTAGTTTCGACTGAACAGCCATTTCAGCTTTTCCTCTACTTTAAATTATAATTACACTTTATTACGTCATTATTATTTGGTCTAATTGTATTTTGTATTTATATTGTGGTTATAATCGTAGATGAGATGAGAGACAATTATCATCGTTATTAAAATGTTATAAAAGCGTATATTACCTTGTTAATAATTAAGTACTTTAATTAATTAGTCCTTTATCCGATCTAAGATTTTGGGGGAAAGTTTAAAATCAAGGGCTGTATTTCTTTAAGTAATTTTTGCTTTCGTGATTACCGAAGCTATGTGATCTTTTTGAAGAGCACAATTTTATGTCTCTCAAAAATTCCAATACAGAAATCCGTTTCAGACATTTAGCACATTTTTTAGTTTCGTGTCTGTCTGTCTGTTTAGAATTTTAGAAAACCAATTTATCTTAAAAAACCGCACGACGGATTTTAATGAAATTTGGATGGTAGGTAGGGAATCCAATCCCGGACCAAATTTTAGATCCCGGGATTTCGGGACTGTAAAAACGAATCCCGGGATCCCGGGACCAATCCCGGGATTGGCCAAATTCCAACTAGACTTATAAAAAGCCTAAAAACATGTAGTTATGATGTATTATTACTTATTTAAATATAATTATAACATAGTTACGCTATAGTTATTTAGCATTTCTTTTGTTTTTTTTAAAAAATTGATAAATAATAATGACACTAAAGAAGCAAAAAATGTACCAAATGAAAACAACGAATCATCCCTTAATACGTTTTAGCAACAAACAAAACTCTGCATACTTGAAAGGTTCTTAAAAATATGCTGTTTAGGTTTTAAAATTATTTGAATTTACACAACTTAACAAAATTGAGCCATTTCTTTTCTTATGGTATTTAGAAGGTCAGTTTTCGTCTGTACTCCAGGTTCATACTATTTCTGACAGTTTTTCCAACCGTTTTCATACTTTTGATTTAATTTTTTTTTCATCAATTTCTTGATTTAAAAGTTATGTAAGTGTAGCTGGAGCTGGATAAATACTTTCCTCTCTCTTAATACTTCATACAGTCCACACCGCGCATAGTCAACAAATCTCACAAGTCTGTATACTCTTACTAGGCAACTAAGTGCATTCGTCTTCCTGATTAATATTATTGTTTATTCAATTCATTTGTATGATTGTTTATTTAGTTTACTTCTTATAAATAAATAAATTATGTTATTTATTTAAAAAATCAATTATTATTTTTATTAAACAGTACCAGCCAAAATACCTTAAAAAGTAAAAATTTCGAAATCCCGGGATTGTTACTTTACAATCCCGGGATTGACGTAGGGGTAAATCGGCTCGGGATCCCGGGATTGGATTCCCTAATGGTCATTTATTAGCCCATTTTTAGTCCCATAAAAGTTTCAACCTTTTGTGGCAATGTTTTTTTTCCACGTGCGCACAAATATACATTTATTTACACCTATAACTTCAAAAGTACTTAACTTATTTTAATGAAATTTGGATGGTTTGTCAAAAGTAGCCCGCAGATATTAATTTCTACCACCTGCGATTGAAACATTGCTAATGTGATACTTTAATTCATTTAAAAAAATTAAAACAATTTTGACAGACTCAAAAAACGGGGTAAAAAAGTTAATAAATTTAGGTTATAAAATAATTTAAATATACGAAATTGGAGCGAGGAAGCTATGTGCCACACTAATTTGATTTTTTTTTTCTTAATAAATGGTGGTTTTAAATTTTACCCATTATTAAAAAGTTACACGAAAAAGCTCAATAAAACAAAATTAAAAATCAGAGATTGGTTCAAGTTTAATTCAAAGAGGAACAAGTAAGATTGAAGACAAAGTTTTCCAACTCGCTTTGAATAATATCAAGAGTGTAAAATGTTTTGTGTTTGCCCGTCCTGTATTATCCTGCATCTTCCACATCTTCAGTTTTTTAATTAAGCAAGAGAAGACCTCTCGAAAAATATAATCAATCTTTTACGTAGTAAGGATCAAAACATTGATTGGAATTCTTAAACATTTTTCCGTAGCTTACAATAATTACTTGTATAAAACGTATTTACTTCGTAGTAAAGCTCCAGTAATTAAAAAAGTACATACACATATTTTTTAATTGTCATGTTTTAATCAAAGGGTTACTTAAACCCTTCATCATAAAAGAGGTGTAGTTCAGTAACTAAACAACGTCTTCACACAAAAATTGTAATTTAAACAATTGACCGGTTTCAGCTGTTCTAAAGGAGCCTTCTTCAGATAATCTTGAGGTTACTGGATTGACTTCACGAGTACAAGTGAATAAAAATGACTTGTACTTGTGAGGTCAATCATAAAATGACTTGTACTTGTGAATTCAATCAAAAATGACTTGTACTTGTGAGGTCAATCATAAAATGTCTTGTACTTGTGAAGTCAATCAAAAATGACTTGTACTCGTGATAAAATGACGTACTTGTGAAGTCAATCAAAAATGACTTGTACTCGTGAAGACATACATAAAATGACTTGTACTTAGTCAATTAAAAAATGACTTGTACTTGTGAAGTCAATCAAAAAATGACTTGTACTTGTGAAGTCAATCAAAAAATGACTTGTACTTGTGAAGTCAATCAAAAAATGACTTGTACTCGTGAAGTCAATTCAGTAACCTCAAGATTATCTGTAGAAGGCTGCTTTAGAACAGCTGAAACCAGTAAATTGTTCAAATTACAATTTTAGTGTGAAGAAGTTGTTTAGTTATTGAACTACACCTCTCTCATGATGAGTCGCTATCACAGACTGGAGAAAAACACAGTCGAGGATCTTAAACCCGTCACGTGTCCCATTGGTGTTCTAGCTTTTCAGTTCTACCATTAAGATTGCGGTATTACAAGCTGCTGTTTAAATTCTTATCACTCTCCATTGATTATTATATTTTTAACCCGAGAAGTTGATGTATTGTCTCTGACATCAACTTGACTCCAAATTATGATTAAATTGTTAAAATTTTCTTTTTTAAAGATAGTACTCTGTACAATGTTAACACTATGATTTGTCCTTCAGGGGTTATAGGAGATACACCGGAGACAATAAAATGAAGACAATCAGCGGTAAGATATCACATTTCTTTATTAAGCGCCGTTTTCCAATCAGTAACCACCAAAGAATATTGAAGTCGAGATCTTGAACAGAGATCTGGCTGTCAATCATGCGATGTTACCAGTGTTTTCCTGGGCAAATCATTCAAACCACCAATAAGCTTAACATTTTTATACAATGCTTACACTTGCTTATATTCTTATTGACTGTTAAATAAGAAATCAACATAAATAATTACATCATTTACAAATTACACAATTTAATTATTTTTTCCTTTCTTTTTTGCTTCCGAGCTTACCAAAGAGAACGGAAGCTATGAGATGGTTCTGAAGAACACGAAAATATTCCATCTGTCTCCGATTTCAAAAATTCCAAGACAGAAATCCGTTTCAGCCATTTGAAAACAGTTTTGATCCCGTGTCTGTCTTCTGTTCTACTACTCAATCGATAACAATAAAAAAAACTGTGCAAATTTCTTAAAATTTTGTTAGTTAGATGAGTACTTTCAAAGCTATATAGGTGTAAAGAAATATATGTTTTTTCTCATGTGGAAGAAAAACTAATGGGATTAGAAGATTAAAACTTATATGGGACCAGCAATGGCTAATTATGACCTACCATGCAAATTTTATTAAAATCAGACGAGGATATTTTTAATTTTGTTCGCAGAATGTTAGGCGGCTTTCACACTGCGTGCGATACCGAGCGAGACCGAATAAGGCCGATTCCGTTTAAGAAGGAAATACATGTATTAGCGTGGGACTATTCATTTTAACGCCGACCGAGACCGGGCCGGGCGAGACCGAGCGAGACCGAGCCGACTCGGGCATTTTTTTCGAGCGTTTTTGTTAGTTAAGCGTTTTAGGCCGCCGAAAAGCGTTAGCTAACAGAAACGCTCGAAAAAAAACGCCCGAGTCGGCTCGGTCTTGCTCAGTCTCGCTCGGCCCGGTCTCACTCAGCGTTTAATAGACCCACGCTAATACATGTATTTGCTTCTCATGCGGAATCGGCATCGCTCAGTCTCGCTCAGTCTCGCTCGGTCTCGCACGCAGTGTGAAAGCCGCCTTAAGCGACAAACCTACAGTCAGACAGACACGAGACAAAATAATATCTTCTCTGATTAGCTTCTGCTACCTCTGTAAGCTCGGAAGTAAAAATTAAGCTTTTTATTGCTTGTTGCGAATATCTCGAAAACGATGCTGTTTGAAAACGCAATGTTTTTTAACGTCCAATTTCCTAATAGATCCCAAAGTTTCGATGTTTCGTTCGGGAATACCCAGTATGGTACAAAACATTAAAAAAAAAAAAAAAAGATTTGTACACATAAATACAACTTTTGCATAAAATAAAATACTTTTATTCATTATGGTTAATCCATATACTATAAAACAATCCATGATTACTTAATATCTTAATGCACTTAATAATCCAATAATAGATACTACAAGATATTGCAGCCCTCAATATATCTCAAATACAACGCAATAAGAATGGTCCTATAATAGGCTCGAAATAACGGGATTCTCACCAACTCTCTCACCTCTCCGTT
>KZ651416.1:120961-138112 GCA_001010745.2 Gerris buenoi
ATAAAACCTTATCTATTCAATGAGACAAACCTTTTTTTCAAATACAATTTTTTAGTAAAACCTACAGCGACACCCCTATGAAGTGTTGAAGATCGCTAAAAACTGTTAATTGTTCTTACGGAATAAACAATTATTTAATTAATTTTTTTACGATTTTGGTAGTATTCATACTACGGAATGATTAAATTTTAATTTAAATCAAATTATAATTATTATTAACTACGGGAAACAGTCAGAGAAAAACAAAACCCCGGCGCTGGAGCTTGTTTTTCTCTGACTGTTTCCCGTAGTTAATAATAATTATAATTTGATTTAAATGATAATATGGTTACAACATTTGAAACGAATATAAACGAGCTTCTAACATTCAACAAAATAGCCATCCTGTCTGTCTGTGTGTAACGTTTACGTGTCTGACGATAACTTGAGTAAAATTTGCCCTACTTGACTGAATTTAGCATATGTCCATTTAACTAATATTCAGGCTAAGTTCGTTGAACAGCATTAGGCTGGTCGTCCACTGGAAGCGTATACGAGCGGCGACGAGCTTCGCGCTACACGGGCGGCTACGGGCGACAACCAGACAAGCGGCAACACGCGACAGGGCTCTTCCACTGCAGGCGACTATGTGCTTTATGCAGCTCAGTTTATTTCTAACTTTGAGTGAGAATTGACGCAGAGGACAACATTTAAAAAATTCTACAACTTCTTATAGCACCGCGTCACCAAATTGAAGTTCATTTCTTTGGAAGGTATTATTTCTTGATTTTTTTTTGTCCAGGTTTCGTGTTTCTATCTATAGCGGTTCAAAAGATATGAGGCCTCACTAAATTCGTTAATTAACAGAAAACTAATTAACTTTTCGTAGGCCTCTACACCTATATGTGTTCTAAAAGTCGTGTGAATTTGGTTGGATTTGGTCGAGAACTTTGAAAGCAGTTTTTTTTAAAGCACCTTTTTTACTTATCCTAAAATAAAGTAATTAAAAAAATAATTATTCATATGACATAAAATTTTATTAAATTATCTAAATAAATAAACTTGTTTCATCTAAATACGATTCTCCGTTTAGAAGTTACAAGGGTTCAAACTCGAGGGTCTAGAATTATTTTATATAGACAGTGGAGGTAGTAGATACAGGCGTGTGCAAGCGGCGACGCGCTACAGATCCCATTTCTCTGGGATCTTCGCTTGTCGCGCAGCCCCGCTCGTAGCCGCCCGCTCAAGGTCGCCCGCAGTGGACGAGGGTACATTGGTTTTATTTAAATGGGATCGGTAGCGCGTCACAGCCCATTGCCGCCCGTGTAGCGCGAAGCTCATCGCCGCTCGTAAACGCTTCCAGTGGACGACCGGCCTTATCCGTGCAGAATTCGCACGCAATGCTCGCCTAAACATAAGCTTTAAATGTAAAATAGGAATTTCAGGACGGGAAAAGATTCGGTGAGACACATTTTTTTCAAAACGACATCTTACGTTCCAACGAAATGATTTTAATAAAACTTCATATATATACATAATCTAAAATGCAATTGATGTAAAATTTCAAATTGATACAAGCAGAAGTTTTTGAGTAGTCAAGTGATACATTTATAATAGTTGAAATAAAGATGGCCGGAACATGTAAGTTAAGATATATGTAGAAAAAGACCCTGCTCCACCACCCGGCGCATGATAAACTATTTTCTTTTACTGGAACATTTTTGGTCCCGTGTCTGCGTGTCACTCAATTTATGCGAGCCACCATATCTTATAAACTACTAGTCTGATTGTAATGAATTTTGGGTGGTAGGTCATAATTAGCCCATTGTTGGTCCCGTATAAGTTTCAACCTTCTCGCTTATTTGTTTATCTTCCACACGCTCACAAACATACATTTATTTACAGCTATATCTTTAAAAGTAATCATCTGATTATTTGTATGGTTTGTCGAAAGTAGCCTGCAGATAGCACCTGCCTAATTTCAACCGCCTGCGCACTTAAAATGGTGCTAAATTAATACTTCTATATACTAACTGACTCGCTGACTGGCATTAATGTTTAACCCACTTCCAGAAGAACAAGAGACTTGCAGTTTGCGCCATTCGATGCGCAATGCCCGCATTATGAACCAAAAAAATTATACAAAGTTCACTTTTCCACCTCCTTCCCCCCTTAAAAATATAAAAATGGCCAAATTGATTTTTAACCTGTTTTGGGGGCTGTTCCCGCTAAACGGTAAGTCGTATTGGAAAACGGATAGCACCTGGGGTAACTGATTTTAAAAGATCTGCAACTTAGGTCGTATGAATTTTTGTCATATTATCATCGGTTGTACCTTAGATAGTGATAATTTTTCTATTTTGCAATGTCCTCATATCAAAAATCAATATTTAAACAGCTAGGTAACTTAAAAGTTAACGTCGTACTTATGCCATGCTTCCAGTAAAGGAAGCAAAAATGGTCTTTTACACCCCTTTAACCCTAAAAACAAAAATGTATCTATATTCCGAATTTCCATTTTAATTTTTAACATATTCGTATACTTTTAACATCGGCACAGCAATATTCATCTAAATGTATTAAAAATACACGAGTAGTCAGAGGCATTATTTCTAATGTAATTATTATCAAATAAATTTAAAATATAACCTACGAGCTGAAAAATATTCTGCTCGTATTAGAATATTTATGAAAGGGAAAATATAAAAACATAATATATCCTTTGCGAATAATTTTCTACACCTTACACAAAAAATGCAACCTTTTTCTCTTGGCTGGATATTAGAATAATGTCTGCTGCTTCATGTGATACGTAATCTTTATCTCATCAACGTAATGTAACACATTCCACTCAAATGAAACAAGGGTCAGTCAAGTATTAATAATATATAAATATTGGTAAATGAAAAGAGGATATAACTTTTATTTTTAAAAAAACCGGAGATATAGTATTTCGTTATTAATTTGCAATAGTGTTAGTATAATTAGTTAAGGACTGGATGGCTCGGAGGCTAGAGCGCTTGCCTTGTGATGATCCAAGTTAAGCAGTCTCGAGCTGGGTCAGAAGATGGATGGGTGATCGCTTCTGACCACAGCTCTGGGTTCGATTCCCGGACCAGGTCCCCCGCTTAATGTCAACCCAGCATTTTTTCGGCCAGGTTTCGGCCTGGAAACCATGATGATGACACTCTTGGTTGTAATACAACCAGGAGGGAAGTCATGGTTACCGACCAATATCGTCACACGAGTGTGAAGATTTCGGTCCCTAACCCGGGTTTGTTCGATGGGCCCACCTAAGTGGTCTGCATCTTCGGGTGTAGTAGTAGTCTAGTACTTGCTACTAGAACGGGAAGGACGAACCACTTGTTCGAACCTTGCAATTAGGCCACCACTTAGGCCCTTTGTACGCCCCGCGGTAGAGAGTTCCAGCCACTTCACACATCATACATTTGTACATTGTACCGCCGAAGCGAGTATGATGTGATCAATAGTGAGCCATATAAATCAGAGTGTCACGCCGAGGAATCGAATCCCATCTTCGGGTGTAAAAGCCCCCCGAAATAAAAAAAAAAGTTGGAAATAGTAAAAAAAAAAAAAATTAAAATTAACTGCAAGTGTCTTGACTGTGTTAAGCGTTAACACAGTAAGAGTAAAATCTCTGCTGATGAAGAGATATTACTAATATTATAACTGTGTTAACACTCAACACTCAAGATAATATTACATGTCAAAACGTGTTTGTGTCTTTTAATATAAAATTGGGGTGACAATATTGTGAAGCATTCATCACAATATTTTTTTTACATAGATTCATGTAGGTATATTAGATTATATATATGAGATGATTAGATATTATTCTTTGAACAGAACAGGATTTGAGCAAGTCATTCATCTACAGTTCCTCTAGAGAACAGGATTTGAGCAAGTCATTCATCTAGAGAACAGGATTTGAGAAAGTCATTCCTCTAGAGAACAGGATATGGGCAAATCATTTCTCTACAGAACAGGATTTGAGCAAGTCATTCATCTACAGTTCCTCTAGAGAACAGGATTTTTGCAATGCATTCCTCTAGAGAACAGGATTTGAGCAAGTCATTCCTCTAGAGAACAGGATATGGGCAAATCATTCCTCTACAGAATAGGATTTGAGCAAGTTATTTATCTACAGAACAGGATTTGAGCAAGTCATTCCTCTAGAGAACAGGATTTTTGCAATGCATTCCTCTACAGAACAGGATTTGAGCAAGTCATTCCTCTAGAGAACAGGATTTTTGCAAATCATTCCTCTAGAGAACAGGATTTGAGCAAGTCATTCCTCTAGAGAACAGGATTTGAGCAAGTCATTCCTCTAGAAAACAGGATTTGAGCAAGTCATTTCTCTAGAGAACAGGATTTGAGCAAGTCATTCCTCTAGGCCGCAAGTGTTTATGCCTTGTTCCTGATGTCATTTCTATTTTGTTCTAAATGCACGGTGGTCCAAAAGTCCCCCCCCCCCTCATAACTTTTGAATGTTGTGAGATATATTAATGGAAACTTGGGGGATCCTTACCATGTAAAGCGATTTTTTTTGAAGCACTCGCGTACTTGGGGCAAACACAATTTTGCCCCCATGCGCTGAAATCTTCCATTTTTATATCTTTGTACCCTATGGGGGGCAAAATATTGGACAGAGAAAAAATAGTTCGAAGTAAAATGTTATTATTTTTCACCGTAGAATCCAAATGTGCTATCAAAAATATACACTCCAATTTGAACTTTTGAAGTTGGCTGGCCTTTGGGGCAAAGTAGGTAGTTGCCCGTAGTGCGTGTATACGAGTGAGTGCAGTGACTGTACGAAATAGTATATTATGTTACTAGGCTGTGAAGTGAGTTTTTTCTTTACCGCGGCAATTACATTTACGGAAATATTGCCAAGGCATATTATATTTTTTCCGAGGTAGCAGACAATAAAAAACATTAAATATTAATCAATAATCAATATAATAATAATAAATATTAGTTTAAACTTAAGATTAAAAAAATAAACCTTAAAAAGAGGTTACACTATAAGAAAAGATAAATAAAACGCATTGACATCTAGCGGCATCCAATCGTACTAAGAGCCACATTAGTAAGAAAACAGAGCTCCTACGGAAGTTTTGACAAGTTCTTGTAGTACAATAAAAAATGTTTGCGTCCTAGGACGTAAAAAATTGTTTCTTTACTCCCAGGAGTTATGAAAAGATTTTTTAAGTCCACGTAACGAAAAAATTGATTTTAGCTTTGTTTTCTAGGCTCTAAAGTTACTATTTCACAGCCTACCACGGAAAAACAAATTTCTCTGTACATGGTGCAGATCCCACAAGCTCATTAATTTATGTCAAACCGTTCAAAAGATAGGAGGGGGAGACTTTTACTGTATACAGTAAAACCCTGTATACTGTATACATTATACAGGACCCTCCACCTTCAGATTTTTGGAACAACGTCCTTCAATAATAAATCGATAGTTTTCTTTTAACAATATATTATCCAGCAAATTCTATAACCAATTAAGGCAAGATTTAAACATAATTTAAAACGAGTAAATCTGCTAATAAAATAAATGAGAAAGTAAAAAAGAAGAATAAATGAGAAAGTAAAAAAGAAGAATAAACGAGAAAGTAAAAAAGAAGAATAAATGAGAAAGTAAAAAAGAAGAATAAATGAGAAAGTAAAAAAGAAGAATAAATGAGAAAGTAAAAAAGAAGAATAAATGAGAAAGTAAAAAAGAAGAATAAATGAGAAAGTAAAAAAGAAGAATAAATGAGAAAGTAAAAAAGAAGAATAAATGAGAAAGTAAAAAAGAAGAATAAATGAGAAAGTAAAAAAGAAGAATAAATGAGAAAGTAAAAAAGAAGAATAAATGAGAAAGTAAAAAAGAAGAATAAATGAGAAAGTAAAAAAGAAGAATAAATGAGAAAGTAAAAAAGAAGAATAAATGAGAAAGTAAAAAAGAAGAATAAATGAGAAAGTAAAAAAGAAGAATAAATGAGAAAGTAAAAAAGAAGAATAAATGAGAAAGTAAAAAAGAAGAATAAATGAGAAAGTAAAAAAGAAGAATAAATGAGAAAGTAAAAAAGAAGAATAAATGAGAAAGTAAAAAAGAAGAATAAATGAGAAAGTAAAAAAGAAGAATAAATGAGAAAGTAAAAAAGAAGAATAAATGAGAAAGTAAAAAAGAAGAATAAATGAGAAAGTAAAAAAGAAGAATAAATGAGAAAGTAAAAAAGAAGAATAAATGAGAAAGTAAAAAAGAAGAATAAATGAGAAAGTAAAAAAGAAGAATAAATGAGAAAGTAAAAAAGAAGAATAAATGAGAAAGTAAAAAAGAAGAATAAATGAGAAAGTAAAAAAGAAGAATAAATGAGAAAGTAAAAAAGAAGAATAAATGAGAAAGTAAAAAAGAAGAATAAATGAGAAAGTAAAAAAGAAGAATAAATGAGAAAGTAAAAAAGAAGAATAAATGAGAAAGTAAAAAAGAAGAATAAATGAGAAAGTAAAAAAGAAGAATAAATGAGAAAGTAAAAAAGAAGAATAAATGAGAAAGTAAAAAAGAAGAATAAATGAGAAAGTAAAAA
This sequence comes from Gerris buenoi, assembly GCA_001010745.2. Lineage (NCBI taxonomy): Eukaryota > Metazoa > Arthropoda > Insecta > Hemiptera > Gerridae > Gerris > Gerris buenoi. The sequence goes on from KZ651416.1 coordinate 127,540, forward strand.
AGAAGAATAAATGAGAAAGTAAAAAAGAAGAATAAATGAGAAAGTAAAAAGGAGAATAAAGGTAACTTGTTATTTTATAGAAATAGCAAATTGTACTTACTCAAATAATTTGTGTAATAGTTTTGTAACAATTTTTATTTTTATATTATTTTTTATATAAAAAGAAAAGGAACTCTTTTTAACTTTCAACGAAAATAAAAAGGGAAATTTGAAACTAAAGAACTCAATTTGGTTCTATCTATACTTTTAAAGCTAGACGAAAAGAGATACGGGATCAAGAGAAAATTCGAACCTTTATAAAAAGCTACAGTAGTGTTGCAATGTTGAAGGATTCAAGCCAGGGCATCCTTTCTCAGGCAAAATATCCAGGGGGTTTCTACTTTAAAAAGAAAATGTCGGAGTTTTGGCTACATGTTTTCCACATAGAATACATTATTCCTGTATTCCTGAATTTCTGTATTCCTCTATTCCTGTAGACGAAAGTCTCGGTAGAGTTAAGGTGTAGAGAGAAACACTAAGGCAGCAACATTAAGCTTAGAAAACTGCAGCTGACACAACTTACACTACCGGAAATTTCAACTTTTAAGTTGCAACAATAATATAAACATTGTCGGAGCAAATACGAACTTGTAAAGCTTTTAAACTTTGCATAACAGAAATGAAATAACTCTCACACTATAGAGCTCAGGTTTAGGTGAAACTTAATAAAAACTCATCGCTCAACCAACAATTAAAGGTACTTATTTAGATTGTTACTCCCCTTTTTGTTTTTATGATATAAATAACTGTAACTCAATAACTATTAAGACAAAGGTATGTTTAGTGCTATGTAGTTTGGGACAAAGGAATATCACACTACTGTTTTTATAAGAGGAGTAACAGTCTAAAGAAGAACATTCAACAGTAACATTCTTTAGATTGTTACTCCTCTGTTTTCTTTATAAGGGGAGTAACAGTCTAAAGAAGAACATTCAACAGTAACATTCTTTAGATTGTTACTCCTCTGTTTTCTTTATAAGGGGAGTAACAGTCTAAAGAAGAACATTCAACAGTAACATTCTTTAGATTGTTACTCCTCTGTTTTCTTTATAAGGGGAGTAACAGTCTAAAGAAGAACATTCAACAGTAACATTCTTTAGATTGTTACTCCTCTGTTTTGTTTATAAGGGGAGTAACAATCTAAAGAAGAACATTCAATAGTAACCTTCTTTAGATTGTTACTCCACTCTGCTTTCTTTATAAGGGGAGTAACAGTCTAAAGAAGAACATTCAATAGTAACCTTCTTTAGATTGTTACTTCTCTCTGTTTTCTTTATAAGGGGAGTAACAGTCTAAAGAAGTGCTCAATTATGAATTATAAATGCATTTTACAAAACTAATACTAAAAACTACGCTAAAACAAATGAAATTAGGTGAAAGCAAATTATATTACGAGCCATTATTAAATACATATTAAACTTCTAAGTACCTTAATCCCTAATATCAGGCCTGTTAAATAATAATACATGTGGTGTCGCGGGACACCCGGTAGGAACCAATTTCCTTACATTTTTCATTAAATATCAATTATAAAATCACATAAAATGCTAAAGACGTATAAACTGTTAACTACGATTTATAAAACCAAGTGACATATAATTTGACATATGACAAAAATAAACAAAACAAGTAACAGGGTTCCTTAATAACATTTTTTCCCGTCTTTTTTAAGCTTACGTTTACGCGAGCGTTGCGCGTGAATGCTTGGACGGATAACGTTTTCCAACGTACTCAGCCTGGGTATTGGTAAAATGAACATGTGTACCAAATTTCAACTAACTCGGTGATCTTTTTTCTTAAGTTATCGTCATCGGTNTGAAGCTTACGTTTACGCGAGCGTTGCGCGTGAATGCTTGGACGGATAACGTTTTCCAACGTACTCAGCCTGGGTATTGGTAAAATGAACATGTGTACCAAATTTCAACTAACTCGGTGATATTTTTTCTTAAGTTATCGTCATCGGTAGATATTTCGTGACGGATTTCGCGTGACGGTGATTTTGGTCGTTTTTTAGGATTCACTCCCAGGCTCCGAACGTGCCATAAGGAACTTCGTTCCAATAAATAAATTTACAGTTTAATCCTTAAAACAAAATCCACAAAATAACTTATTACAAAGGTTAATCCTTAATCGGTTTCCTGTTTCTAACTTGTTCCTAAATAATTCACAACCAATTTTGATCATTAATAGCAATGATTGAGGTGGTTAGAGGTGGTTGGAGGTGGTTAGAGGTGGTTAGAGGTGGTTAGAAGTGGTTAGAGGTGGTTAGAGGTGTTTAGAAGTGGTTCGTGACAGTTAACTGTGCAGTCCTACTGTATCAAAGGAGCTCCGGCGCCTTTTTAAACTTAGAATTTAAATTAAACAATTGGAATTTTGATAAATTAACTAATGATCTGATAAACCTTACCCTTTCCTACTCTCTAGATTTTTAACTACACCTCCATTCATATAAAATGTCTCAGAGTCGACTTTTTGCAAGCTTTTATTAAACTTGCAATGTTTGTATGTATGTATGTATGTATGTATGTATGTATGTATGTATGTATGTATGTATGTATGTATGTATGTATGTATGTATGTATGTATGTATGTATGTATGTATGTATGTATGTATGTATGTATGTATGTATGTATGTATGTATGTATGTATGTATGTATGTATGTATGTATGTATGTATGTATGTATGTATGTATGTATGTATGTATGTATGTATGTATGTATGTATGTATGTATGTATGTATGTATGTATGTATGTATGTATGTATGTATGTATGTATGTATGTATGTATGTATGTATGTATGTATGTATGTATGTATGTATGTATGTATGTATGTATGTATGTATGTATGTATGTATGTATGTATGTATGTATGTATGTATGTATGTATGTATGTATGTATGTATGTATGTATGTATGTATGTATGTATGTATGTATGTATGTATGTATGTATGTATGTATGTATGTATGTATGTATGTATGTATGTATGTATGTATGTATGTATGTATGTATGTATGTATGTATGTATGTATGTATGTATGTATGTATGTATGTATGTATGTATGTATGTATGTATGTATGTATGTATGTATGTATGTATGTATGTATGTATGTATGTATGTATGTATGTATGTATGTATGTATGTATGTATGTATGTATGTATGTATGTATGTATGTATGTATGTATGTATGTATGTATGTATGTATGTATGTATGTATGTATGTATGTATGTATGTATGTATGTATGTATGTATGTATGTATGTATGTATGTATGTATGTATGTATGTATGTATGTATGTATGTATGTATGTATGTATGTATGTATGTATGTATGTATGTATGTATGTATGTATGTATGTATGTATGTATGTATGTATGTATGTATGTATGTATGTATGTATGTATGTATGTATGTATGTATGTATGTATGTATGTATGTATGTATGTATGTATGTATGTATGTATGTATGTATGTATGTATGTATGTATGTATGTATGTATGTATGTATGTATGTATGTATGTATGTATGTATGTATGTATGTATGTATGTATGTATGTATGTATGTATGTATGTATGTATGTATGTATGTATGTATGTATGTATGTATGTATGTATGTATGTATGTATGTATGTATGTATGTATGTATGTATGTATGTATGTATGTATGTATGTATGTATGTATGTATGTATGTATGTATGTATGTATGTATGTATGTATGTATGTATGTATGTATGTATGTATGTATGTATGTATGTATGTATGTATGTATGTATGTATGTATGTATGTATGTATGTATGTATGTATGTATGTATGTATGTATGTATGTATGTATGTATGTATGTATGTATGTATGTATGTATGTATGTATGTATGTATGTATGTATGTATGTATGTATGTATGTATGTATGTATGTATGTATGTATGTATGTATGTATGTATGTATGTATGTATGTATGTATGTATGTATGTATGTATGTATGTATGTATGTATGTATGTATGTATGTATGTATGTATGTATGTATGTATGTATGTATGTATGTATGTATGTATGTATGTATGTATGTATGTATGTATGTATGTATGTATGTATGTATGTATGTATGTATGTATGTATGTATGTATGTATGTATGTATGTATGTATGTATGTATGTATGTATGTATGTATGTATGTATGTATGTATGTATGTATGTATGTATGTATGTATGTATGTATGTATGTATGTATGTATGTATGTATGTATGTATGTATGTATGTATGTATGTATGTATGTATGTATGTATGTATGTATGTATGTATGTATGTATGTATGTATGTATGTATGTATGTATGTATGTATGTATGTATGTATGTATGTATGTATGTATGTATGTATGTATGTATGTATGTATGTATGTATGTATGTATGTATGTATGTATGTATGTATGTATNGGAAAGGGAAATGGAGTCTCTGAAATCTCATATTTTATGGGACTTGGTTCCAAGAAAAAGTTTTATGAAACCTATTAAGTGTCGATGGGTTTTTACAAATAAATTAAATCAAGAGGGTGAAGTTTTGTACAAAGCTAGACTAGTAGCACAAGGTTTTTCCCAAACACCAGGTGTAGATTTTCATGAAACTTTTTCTCCAGTAATTAAACCTTCATCTTTCCGAGCATTGTTAACTTATGCTGCTCAAAATAGTTTAAAATTGAGCCATTATGATGTTACAACCGCATTTTTACATGGTAATCTTAAAGAAATTATTTATATGGAGCAGCTTCCCGGTTTTGAGGATGGTGACATGGTGTGTAAACTTAACCAAGCTCTTTATGGACTTAAGCAATCTGGAAAAGTTTGGTATGATACGCTTAGTCAACATCTACAAAATCATGGTGCAATTAAATGTAAATCTGATCCTTGCGTATACGATGTAATTTTAAATCACAAGGATTTAAAACAAATAGTTGTTTTAAAACTGTAAAATTTAATTATGATTTAAAATAATGTAATTTCAATGGAAACTATATATTTTTAAAAACCTTTTATTATATACAAATTGTGGTTGGTGTTTTTTAAAATAAACTGTTATTTATTAGTGAAAAATGTATTTTTCAAGTAAAACTAAGTAAGTTTAAGAAAACATATATGCAATAATTCAATGTGATTAAATCTGGGTTTCTGTTCCACATTATCTTCTCTGGTTTATTAGCATGTATTGTTAGTCACTGTTTAATCTTTGCTATGTTAATCTATTTTTAGTTTGAATTAGTTTTGTGTTTATTGGCAACACTGATTGCCCTTACTTACTTCGTTGGCTCTGTAATCGGGTTATATGAAAATTATACTGTTCGTTCTTTTACATCTAAATGTGCCTATTTCTTTCTTCGCCCTAACACTTAAGCTCAGTATACAAGTCATCATCTGTAATTTTATTGCTTTAATATAGTTTACTCATCCATCTGTAACTTTCAGTCGTCATAGAGTATAAATTAATAATTTACCTGGCGTTACAAAAGAGCCTACCTCTTTTTATCATTGTTTTAATTTGAACTTTATCCCAATATATCATATTTTAGCACCTCAAGCAAGCAAGTGTGAACGGTGTTCACTTATTTAGAATAGTTAATTATCTAACTCAATTCAAAAAATCATCTTCTTAATAAAGTTTATTTTTAATTTCTGTTCTAAGTAACTTAAATATCCTAATTAGTATAACAGGACTTAGCACAACCTTAATTAAAAACTTAATACCGCGGCCATAATATTTTAGGGGCCTTTGTAGTGAAGACTTATTAACTAATAATCCCCGGGCTTTAGACCCCTCCTTTCCCACAGTAAGCCCTTACTTTATAGCTTAATTTCCCTATATTAAAACTGCCGTTTGGTATACTTTTTCCTAAATGCCCGCCCACCGAGATATTTTGTACATTATCGTAAACATGTCGCCGAGTTTTAATACGCCATTTATATGCTTGTACTTTCGATTTTAACAAACAGGGTAAAACCTAATGTGGGTTAATATGACCATTTATAACATCGATAACTTTTACAACGGCGCTTTCTAAATTCAGGAGAATGCATGCTCTAAAAGTTTCTGCGTTTCCCATATTCTGAATTTAATGTTGTTGAAATGACGATTTATTGTAATTTATGTTCGCATTATAGAGGAAGAGAGAAAGATAAAAGAAATGTTCCCTTACCGCTGAAAATGAAACCGTGGATTTTCAATAATTTTAACTTATTATAAATTTTGTTTATTTATGTTATGCTGTTCTTTTTACGTCCTGATCCTGAACTACTCGTCTATATAATGAGATCATAAGAGTGAAAAATGTCCCACCTCTCTAACATTCTAACACTCACTAGATATGTTGGTGGTTTTATGAGCTAAGTTCCAGGCACCACTCCGGGGGCACAACCAAACCAGCGAAAACGAGCTAACTTGGTCTCTGCGCATGCCCAGTCTAAATACCTGCAAAGTGCCTGTCGCATCTCAGACTGGGCATGCCCATAGACCAAGGCTCTCCTCGCTTCTTCTGTTCAGTTCGGCAGTCTGGACAAAAGCTAACTTGGTCTCTGCGCATGCCCAGTCTAAAGTACGCCTGTCGCATCTCAGACTGGGCATGCCCATAGACCAAGGCTCTCCTCGCTTCTTCTGTTCAGTTCGGCAGTCTGGACAAAGCTTTATCATTTCGGTTTCGATTTCAGCGGGTACAAATGTATAAATATCTCAGAAACAAGAATTTTTTTCTGGAGAACATTTATAAGGTTAAATTTGTATTTAAATGAACTACAATTTAAAAATGTTTTTATCAAAATCGTCGTAATCGTTTTTGATAAATAATACTTTGCTTAAAACAGTAAATAACTAACATACCCTGAAAATATGGGGCTTTCCAAAACGGCTTAAGAGTGGTGTTTTTTTTTTAAATTATATTCAATACACCCAAAGAATCTATTTAATTTAATTTATTTAAATAGGAAAGATTCCATTAGAATAAAACGTGAAATATAATACAATTTAAACTTTATCCAATCAAATTATTAATAATATTTTTTAACATTAAGACATTAATCTTCCTTTGTATTGTTATAATATAACTGTGAAGTCTGGGTTTTGGGCGTATACTCTACTTGACTTAATGCCCTAAACGATTTTATTGTGAACAGATCCAGGTTCTCTATCTTTAAAAAGTATAGGTCGATTAACTGCATCTAAAAAATAAAGTAAGAGGCGTGTCCCAAAAATAAGGTCTCCAAGCGCCTAGCGACCGATGGTTTTTTTTCTCCGTGGATTGCTGCACTGCTACGTAGTTTAACTCTTCCCCTTCCCCTGGCTGTCCAATTTGACCAGATCGGACCCTAGTAAGCGTGTGACACGCAATAGAGATAGTTACTTCCACGCCGGCTACTGCCACTTCGTCGAGTTTCTATGAAGAGGGCATAAAAAAAACTTCCAGTGCACCTTGAAAAGTGCATCCAAGTGAATGACGATTATGATGAAAAATAACACTTATACACACAACATAGTCATCTCTGCGCATGCCCAGTCTAAAGTACGCCTGTCGCATCTCAGACTGGGCATGCCCATAGACCAAGGCTCTCCTCGCTTCTTCTGTTCAGTTCGGCAGTCTGGACAAAGCTTTATCATTTCGGTTTCGATTTCAGCGGGTACAAATGTATAAATATCTCAGAAACAAGAATTTTTTTCTGGAGAACATTTATAAGGTTAAATTTGTATTTAAATGAACTACAATTTAAAAATGTTTTTATCAAAATCGTCGTAATCGTTTTTGATAAATAATACTTTGCTTAAAACAGTAAATAACTAACATACCCTGAAAATATGGGGCTTTCCAAAACGGCTTAAGAGTGGTGTTTTTTTTTTAAATTATATTCAATACACCCAAAGAATCTATTTAATTTAATTTATTTAAATAGGAAAGATTCCATTAGAATAAAACGTGAAATATAATACAATTTAAACTTTATCCAATCAAATTATTAAAAAAAACTTCCAGTGCACCTTGAAAAGTGCATCCAAGTGAATGACGATTATGATGAAAAATAACACTTATACACACAACATAGCCATGTCATTTTTAAAAATAAACCTTTTTTGATTTTTTAAAAAATATGAAAACCTTATTTTTTGGGACACGCCTAGTATCTTTCAGTTTACATAAAGGGTCTGTTGGTGTGTCAAATCGGACAGGTTTGTTCAGCCTAGCCTATTCAAGGTGGCGGTGATTTAAAATTTTGTTTTTGCGATAATAACTATTTATTATAAATATTCTTCACAAAATATGCCATGTACGAGTATAACATATTCTTGATAAACCGGTTTTTAAATTGTTCTGTGTTTTTAGAACGATTGTTTCGTTGATTTGTTACAAAATCAACGAAAACGGCAAGACAAGAGGAATAAGAAAGCGTAATTTACTTTAAGACTCATGGTGCAAAGACGAATTGGTACAAAAGCGATGCCAAATATATTTGTATGGCATTCAGGGCACCCTCTCCTTTCATCTAACATCCCTCATGACTTCTGTTGTTTTTCAGGGATGATTTTTCCCCTATAATTTTCCTGTACTTGGGTTTTTTAGGAATAACATAATTGCAAAGTTTAAAATTATTGTTTTGGATTCTTTTTGGGCTGAAGTGCGTCGACGACAGATTGACAGACGAACGAACATAAGAAATGATAAGGGTCAATGGATTTGTCTGCGGACCCTAATTACGTATTCTGTGATACTAACACTAATCCGTGACGCAAGAGTTTGCGTTTGCTTAAGAGCTTATATAAAATTATGTATGCAGTAAATAACACTGGGTGGGTGAGTCGCTCGATTAGAGGTATAAACCGTATATATTTGGCATTTATACGATTTATTTGGTTAATAAAACCTTCATTTTCATGATTTTAAATATGGTTTCTTTGTGAAATATACGCTATAATTAAATTTTTCTACATAATATAGGTTAAATAATATTCCTTTAAAACCTTCTGTATTGTTCGGCATTCAAAATCTTAAAGCTACTTTGGGCAATTCCAATAATATCAACATTTCCTTAGAGTTTAGTTTGTTTTAAAAGCCATATTGAAAATGGTGGACTTTTGGTTCAGAAATGGTTTAAAAATACGTCCAAACCAATCGGTCGGTAATGGAGTAGAATGTTTAGAAATATTTGACAAATTTCCAGAAGCGTACGAGTATATTGGCAAATGTTGGCCGAATGTTCTCCAACTTAATTTTGGCCTTGGCCCAGCTTAGCGTAGCAGTATCATCTGAAACTGACATTTCGAAGATAAATGGTGTTTTTTTTTTTTTTTTTTAGATAATACTCGACCTATGTGATAACCTCAATATAAATATATCTCTCCGACAAAACCTTACTAATATTATACATAAAGATACTGAATTTTAAGCCCATAATGTCTAAATCAATTAATGATACAATTTTTATGGTTGAATTTGAGATTTAATACGGTTTCGATTCCCAGTGACGTCACACTTATTTTTACGTTGTCAGACACTGACAGACGGTTGAAATAAATATGGAACCATTTGTGGGCTATAATGCTGCGAAATCTTCGGATAGATACAGTCCATTGTTCTCCCTTTTTTGTCCGGCATGCTCTAGTAAACTTCATTGGACTATCAAAAGGATTGTATTTCACTGTTTTTGTTTTGCCTTCTTTATATAATTCTAATTCCTCTAGCATTAACGATATTGTTATTTATTCTTTTTTTTCAGGTAAGTGTTCTTTCGAGACGTTTTTTTTTTAAAACTATACGTAAGTGTATATTAATATTAGTGTACTATTTATACTAAATGCATGTTGTTTTTAATTAGCAGTTATTTACTATTTCATATTAAGTATCTACTCATCGTTCCTTGTAATTCTTTTACTATAATAAATTGGTTTTTGATGGACATTTCAATGTCTAAAACCAAAATAAATTAGCTTATAAGTTTAGCACTGTTATATTATACGTATATTGTCAAGTGAATAAGAAGTGGTAGTATTTACTAAATTGTATGTTAATCAGAAAATGAGACTTTTTTTTCCAACTCCCGATGGTATTGCTAATGCTTTTATTTTACCGTGAATACTTTATTTTTTTAAAATAATAATAAATTATTAATAAATATATAAAATTAAACTTTCACAAAACACAAAACCGTGATTGAAATTAACCGTGTTCGTTTACCTTATCGTAGTAAAAGAGTATTTCAACTTTAAAGTTATCCAACTCCCTTCTGTGAAAACCAGGTCAAATTGAAAAGAAATTTGAATAAATAGGATCAAGTAGCTATTCATGAAGTTGTTAATGAAATACACTTATCAAAAAATATTTTATTAACACACTAATTAAGCTAAGATTTACCTAGCTATAACATTTATTTAAACTAATAATTACCAAGTGATGTGTAATGCCTGGCGCTCCAAACAGACTCCAAAGGGGTTGGAAAAGTACAATCTTAGTCCCTATGCATTAAAAAAAAAAAAAAAAAAAAAAATATTGGAATAAAT
>KZ651416.1:169464-182272 GCA_001010745.2 Gerris buenoi
TGAGAAAAATTGTTTTTGCCTTTTTGAGTTTTTATTCTGGAAAAAAATAAAATATTAATCCCTTTTTTTTCTCTTTTTACCGAGCTTCGTCGGGAGTTGTATAGTGGTTATTGGTGGCCGAATATTTAGAGCTGCTATATATATTTTATCTCTCTCTTTCCTCCAATTTTTCCCCTAAACCAAAGAGTGGATTAATCAGACGTAATTTGCATATCGATGCGACGAACCGTTAGTTTGAGCGAAAAAGAAAGAGGCGGTTAAAAAGCAACAGAAAAAAATATAAAAGTTATTTCTGGTGTTTTCCTCTTGGTTCGGTAAATATGTTGGGATAGAGAAGGTGTTTTAGAGGCGGTAATGTCGTTCTAAAAAGAGGAAGGGGAACATCGAACAACGATAATTCGAAACGAGGGAGATTTCTGCCCCAATTTTTAGAAATGTTGGTAGAGTTGAGGGTGGATAAAAGGACCCATGTTTAGAAATTATGAAATAAAACGTTTGAAGGGTGTGCTCCAAGCATGTAATCTGTTACCGTTATTGTTCATGATTTTCATAACGCCCGTAATCATCGTACTCTTACCATTTCGAGGATATGAAAATCATTTTTCATGTTCAAATATTATGGGTAGGCTATAAAGCTATAAACCTTCAAGCTAATATTTTTCTCTTATCTACATTTTCCCCTTTTCCCCCCCTTTTTCCCCCTTTTATTATGACTCAAATTTAACTTTAATATAAAATACCAACTTTGTAAGTGAATATTTTATAAACATAGAGCTCTAAAAGATTTATTTTAAAATTACAGTTTAAGTAAAAAAAAAAGATAAAATGTGGATATACGATATTCATATATATGTATAAGTAGGGTGAATAAGACAGTTCTGGTCCATCGCTAATGAGCAACCCCTTGGTGGCGGGTACCCCCACCCCCATAACCACCCCTACAACCATCCCCACAACTACCCTCACCCACTAAACCCGCAACACCTGTCCACATCCGGTGTCAATGACCTTGGTACACATCCGGTCATTGAACTTGTACCCAATTCCACATTAATTATTTGACTAATAATCCCAACAAATTATTTACGACATAATGGATTTCCAAACATTATTGTTTTAATTTAAGGATAATATTATTTATTTTTTAATTTGATTTCTGGTATTGTATTATATCTAGATGAAATCATTTTATTATTTTTTACTAACAAAAATTATATTTTTTTGTATAGTACAGAGAATTATTAACTTGGAGCTCTGTTTTCTCTATATAATCTTAAGATACAACCTCAAGATTTATATATATTGTTAATACTCTGGATACGTGTACAATGTATATAAATATGTATTAAAGACCCCGGTTCGAATCGGGTAATTCTTCTAATTGTAAGGACATAGGGTTTAGAGAAATAATAATACATTTTTAAACATACATGCCATTTATTTATATAAATTTATACATTTTATACAAAATAGGTATACAAGAGGGGCTTCTAGTAACCCCAATATTTGTATTACAATAATCATTTTACATTATTGTACATTAGTGTAATAATCCAAGCTACAAGTTAGGTCATTGACCTTTGTGACATCGTATTATTACTAACTCACATTAGATCCTGTAAATTCAACATACGATTAGATAAGAATTCCTAGTTATTAAACTAATTTTTAAATTAAAAACACATATAAAGCAAACTCTACTTCTAAATTAACAATAATTATAAATAAAACAAATGCAAACTGTTTGTATTTATCCATAATTTTCTATTTTATTCTAATGCTACATACATAATGAGTAATTGTTCTCACATTTAATTTCCCCAAATAATTTTAATACTAATACATTTAGAAAGTATAAATCACCTAAGCTTATTATTCTATGTACCCGTATGCATTAGTTGAAATGCCGTCTTTTAAAATAATTCTTTTGTCATCAAACGGGGAGAGTGAAACTTTATTCATTTTAACGGTTTCTATGTCGTGGTTTTTCGACCTAATACTGCTCATTTTTGTATAAATAGATTTATTAGTGTTTAAAACACTTACAAAATCATTAAATGTGATGCATTTACTTACAGCACTCCGAACTATACCCTTGACTTTTTTACATTCTTCACTTCCCTGTATATNGACTATAGGGTGTCAACGAAGCATCTCTATTTAGTTCTACTAGCAGCACGTAAGATATTGTTGGTTGTGTTCGATGTCATCAATGACTATAGGGTGTCAACGAAGCATCTCTATTTAGTTCTACTAGCAGCACGTAAGATATTGTTGGTTGTGTTCGATGTCATCAATGACTATAGGGTGTCAACGAAGCATCTCTATTTAGTTCTACTAGCAGCACGTAAGATATTGTTGAAAATGATTTTTTCTCTTTTTTAAAACGCTTTAAAAGATTAAACAATCTTTGTTTATATCACTATTGTTTTTTTTTTAAAAAAAACAAATAATGTATTTGTAAACAATTTGGTTTCTTATTAAGTAGACGATGATTGGGTATTTACCCAACTAAATAGGTCAACGTTTACTTAATGTAAGAGCGCCCATGTACAAAGAGGCGGTGGACTGATGATTGGATTATAACTTGGAAGTTTGGTTTACTCCCTCCGTCTTAGCAGTTATTGGAGATAGAATTCCTGCGAATTCAACCATCCAATTCAATCTACAACCTCTTCTAATCCCTTCAATACCCATAAGCATTAGTTGTAAATCGGACTGAACTTAAGATGAAGCTTGGAAGCTAATGTGCGTTAGAAAATAACAACTTACTATTTTAAGGTTTATTGAAGGATCCTATCAGATTGTATGATAGGAGAGTGTACTGTTCTGTGTAAAGGCTATAGTTATCAGTTAATGTTTGGTTTGGTTAGCTATGACTGTAAACAAGGTTCTTGGCCAGTCTCCGAAAGTGGTAAGTGTAAGTGTGTTTTCCATAATAAAGCTAATGTGTCCTAGGTGAGCGTTGAAAGTTGCTGTTATCTAGGGCCGTGGATCTAGTGGTGAATGATGTCTCTGTGGTGGACTTAAAATTACTGTCTTAATGGTGACCAGAGATGTCAAGTTATAATGAAATTGAGTCTTGTAAGTATGGTGAAGACAGACGTTCTACATTTAGCAATATGCATTATTAGTATAAAATTAGTGTTAGTGAGGGACACCAAGGGATGTGACACGCAAGCGTGACACATAGGAACTGTTCCAACACCAGAAAATACGTCACAAAGATGTTGGCTCGGCATTACGCCATGCCCTGCATCGTTTGGGCCGACGGGAGAGTTGGGTGGGCATCGTCCGGCCCCCGATGAGTCGGTAGCGACGAAACGATGCAGGACATGGCATAATGCCGAGCCAACATCTTTGTGACGTGTTTTCTGGTGTTGGAACAGTGTTGCATAATCACGGTATTACATTGTTGATGTATTAGTATAATATTTAGATCTGACCTTGTAAGAGAATTTGCAATAATACTCCACAGATTATGTTTTTACTGGGCTGTTCTATAGTCTGCATTTAAAATTGTTCAAAGCCTCTTGATTTATTAAAAAATCAATCAATATTTCGTTCTTATCGCTGTCCCATAAAAATAAATTGTAATAATTTTATTGCATAACATTTTTAACGCTGAAAGAAAAAAATTATTTCAACGATTAATTTTAATATTTATTAACATTAATAAATAATATATTTTTTTTCTTTCTACAAATGAAATTTGAAAATAATATCTATCGAGGTATTATGATAGCAGCACTCATTACTTGAAAGCCGTATTGATACAGAGGGGTGGAGAATAGCATTGAATATTGATTTTCAACATACCGCCCACCTTGAACAAGGTTCTAACACTTCCAAAAACTTTTAAACGATATTAAATCCTTATCTATGTGGGTCGGCGGAGATTACACTTCCCTCATATTTTTCCTCTACACCCGTCTCATCATCCTTGATCTCGGTTTGGCAATGACATCGCTAAACGTGTTAACGAGTCCAACTAACGATTTGCAGTATCCCATCCAGAGTATTGATTGAACATATCAGCCGACATTATTTTGATGGGCGTTTGTACGTTTATCGCTCTCAACATCCTTTCATACATCTCTAGCTTTAATTTCCACTTTTTTTTTCAATTATGTGTTAGAGATTAAAAATGTATAATTCATAACTTTTATAATCATTTATGTTTTTAAAGGGTGTTCCACAGCTAGGTTATTTAAATTAAAGTATGACCTATTTTAATTACACAAGACTATTATTGAAAAACTAATAGAGAATTTAATTGAACTTCACAATATGAAAACTCATACAATACAGAAAGATGCTGACAAGGAATGTCAAGTTAATAAATTATTCACATTATTTATGACATTTATGACATTACTTGCTACATTATTAATAAATATTAAATGTACTAAACCTCAACACCTTCCCTCATTTAATAATTAGGCCAGACCCATACCCTGACATAGGAAAAGGTGTCTAGGCTTAAACAAAGGCTTAGTCAGTATGTCCGCAAGTTGATGTTCAGTATCAACTCGCATGATACTAACTTCTCCTTCAGTTACCATCTCACGAATGAAGAAGTGTCGCGTTCTAATATGTTTGGTTCTGCGGTGATATTCAGGGTTCTGTGCAAGTCGTATGGCTGCTTCGTTATCTACCTGCAACGCTGGAACTTCAAGCTTCACAACTTCACTAAGTAAACAGTAAACGGTTTAGCCACCTCACGAGCACCTTCACTTGCAGCAACGACCTCTGCTTCAGTCGTTGAGATGGCCATTGAAGTCTGTCTCTGGCTGCGCCAGGGTATCGCTCCTCCTGCGTACAATATAACTGTATTTGTATATTCAAATAGTATTTTAGTATTCGTTGTACCTAAATTCACTTTTAGCATATTTTATTTCCGGGCTTACTGAAGGTAATGGACAGACTGGGATCATTTTGTTAAACGTATTTTCTCTATTTTTTATTACATACTATATACATATACGAAGATCTACGTGTTAATGTGAGCAGTTAACTAATAGTATGGTAATTGTTGTGTATAGTAGTAGTACAGTAGTTGTTCTTAAGAGCAAGGTATTTTAGAAAATCGTATAAATCACCTGCTGTCGTAGTATTCGTACATATTATTTTAACCCATTTGCTGTATGAATATGAATTTACCACTGTAAAATAGGCTTCCCCTTCTCTACTTCTGCCAAATCATGTATTCTATCCCATGGCCCTCCTGCTGGTTCCCAAGGATGTGTTCCCTATTTCACTGGGTTATTTTACTTCCGTGCACAGTGTTTTCATTCTCTTACAACCTCTTCCATTTGTTTATCCATGCCTTGCCAATGACATTAGCCTCGTCCGAGTTCTTTCAGTTTCTGCATCCTCAGATGCAATTCTTTCAACATTTTGTTCTGGTATGTTTTCGGTGTAACATTCTTGATCCTCGAAAAATGGATCCATCTTGAATTGTGTACTGGTTATTTTTTATCCAAATTCTTCCCACTGTTTTTCTAATTTTAAATTTTCCACAATTTTTTTTTTTATTTTAAATAAATCTTAGTTTCTTCTGCAATTTTGTTTTTGTTTGTTGATAGTACCTCTATTTGGTTTTATATCCATAAGACAAGACCGCCTCTATTCCTACTGGTGAGGCGTCATAAGCTAAAATCAATTGGTCGTTTTTAAAACACATTGTTTGTTTTAAAAAATTGATTTTATCTCTTTTCACATTCTGTCCAAATAATGTTTTCACCTTCTGTAGGTTATTTAATGGTTTTAGGATATTTGCCAGTTTTGAAATGAAATTGTTGTAATCATTTGCCAGTCCTAAAAATGTTCTCAATTCACTTAAATTTTTAGGTTCATTTGCCTTCAACGCTGCATCGATCTTCTCTCTGGTCTAGCGCTAGCGTAGTCTTTTTTCGTCAATCTTATGTCCAACGTACTTGATACTTAGCTCACAAAATTTGCTTTTTTCTCTATTCAGTTTTAAATTTTGTTTATTTTCGTTCCAAAACTTGTCTTAATTTGGCAAGCAGTTCTTCTGTTAATTGCCCTTATACTCAAATATATCAATCAAAAATATTTTTTCTTGAAATACCTAATAGAGTATTGTCCACAAATCTCTGCCGCATAATGCAGGTACTACCTTAACTCCAAATATAAGTCTGTTCACCTAGTAATAACTTTTATAAGTGTTAGTCTGCATCAAGGCGCTTTCGTTATCCATTCCCGTGTGTAGAAAGCGTACCTTATTATAGAGTACAGAAGTACCCACATTGAAAAATTTCTTCTATAATAGAACTAGGATACTTCTCATCAAAAATTCATTGATTCAAGGTTGCCTTAAAATCTGGGCAAATGACGACGCTTCCATTTGGTCTGTTTTTTTTTTTNTTCATTAAAAAGAACCGCCCGATAAATCAAACAAAACTTTCTCAAATTTTTATAACTTCCTAATAAGTCCGTAGCTCAACAGCCCGCGAAGGGCCTAGGCCTGCTAAAGGACTTATTCAACTATTTAAATAAATTAGATAACAAGGGGCAAGTGTGCCGCTCCATTAGCTGCATAATCCTTATAATTGGCAGTCGCAACCAGTTAGTTGCTACTTAACATTAGCCGCTACCAATTTATGTAGCGATGTTGTGCGTACAGCGAGCTAAGGGGGTCCGGAAATTGAACCCAGATCAGCAGTCACCCATCCAAAAGGTGACCACACCCGATTGATGCTTATCTATATTGTTACGATAGCCCACTTTCACCCATTCGAGGCTCCCTACCAATATAGATATTGATGCCGCATTTAAATCCCATAATACTCATTCAATTAATTAAATTTTAAACATATTAAATAAGTGTTCAACAGGTTCTTTACCTTTTGTTTTTGATTTTTAACATCTTCGACTCGCACGCAGTTAATACATTATTGTGTTTTCTTGTTCGTGTCACATATTTATCATGAGTAGATCTCTCTCCGTGAATATCTAGCCTAGAGGGAAAGCTAGTATAAAAACTAGCTTGATGGATGTCATCAATCATTGAACAACCCTGAGCTAGGTTTGCTACATTGCCTTCACGAGTGATAAAAACACTCTTACCAACACACACTCCTTAAAGAATGGCAACACTGCTTTTTCTAAGGGAAAAACACTCTTACCAACAAAACAAGAAAAAAAACCTTCTCAAAGAACAGGAAAAATCCTTATGGATGTTTCACAGCAAGTTGACGAGCCATGAAGTTAGGAAAAGAAATTCTCTATCATTGATCCAATTTTTACGTTTTCTGATAACAAAATAAGTTTACTTATGAACGACTATTGTATTTTGAAGTATATTGTAAATTGAACTAACCTAACATAGATTCCTCAGCAACCCTTACGTTGGGCAAAGTATTTTGTTAAGTGGAGTACTCAAAATTTGAAATTTAAATAAATGTAAAAGTCAAATTATTTCTCTAAAACGGTACCGACGATTTTGATTACAAAATTCTAAAATCTCTTTTCAGATAAATAAACCTCTAACCTAAATCAAGAAATGAAAATTCGTTGATTGAGCTATATTTATTAAACGTTTAATTGCTTTTATAAAGTTAATTTTACTCAACAGAATAGAAACCAGTTAACTTAATGAATCCATCAAATCTAATCTGGCAATTCCGAATAGTCAATTGTCGAGTATCAGCTTACGGAAGCATAAAGCATTCGTATTTGATTGCAGGCTATATTGATGAAAATTGCCGGTGCGCTATTGCATTGCATTGTGCGACTTGGTAATAGCTAGCTTAGCAGTACTAACTTACTACCCACGTTGTTAGAATTGGTTCATAAACAATGCAATAGTAGAATATTAGGTATGAATAACAGTAACAATTCTACGATAAAGACCACCAAATATCAAGTGTGACCTTTAAAACTTGGCAATGTTAGTTCAAATTTTCAACGATGTTATAAGTACTCTAGATCTATAGCAGATTTTTCCAGAAAATGAATCTAGTCTTTTTTTCTTTTGGTTAGTAAAACTTGGTTTAATATGATAATAAGTAAACATTGCTATTAAATAGAAGTTTCTAATGAAAAATGTTCGTTACACAAATTAAGATATGGTAAGGTACTTATATGCCTTTCCTTCAGTAGTCATTCTCTTAAATAACTCTGTACTTACGAGTGTAAAAGAAAAAGAAAAGAAAAGTTAAAGAAAAATGTACTTATATTTTCTTTTATTATACAATTTTCCTGCCATTAAAATATTATTAGTAATTATATTTGGTACAAGTTGGCCTGCCAAAGGGCCTATACAATTAATTATATTATGAATTACACGGGGTTTGTGTGTTACTTGATCAGCTGTATAAACCTTAGTATTGGTTTCAAACCGGATGGACGTCACTTCAAATTTCACATAATATGCAGTTACACATTTATATGCGTTTTAGACATCAAGAAACATTTTTGTATCGTCTTTTACTTGTCGGTCAATCGTTCAACATTTTTAGGTGTACCATATCTTAAAAATTACTTTTCCTATTATATAATCAATGTAAATTTGCATAGTTTGTTGAAAGTAGCCCACAGACGATCCAATATTAATTTCATATTTGCACAAATTAAATTTTTAATAAAAAATTAATATGATGCACTAGTATCAAAACAGGAGACGTATAACACCACACTTTTAATTCCTTATGGGGACACATTGTTTTCGTAAGATTTTGTGAATGATAACTTCCTAAGAATAACATTAATAGTAACTTCTATATTTTAAAATATCTCTCATTTTAATTTATTTTATATCTTATGTGGCTATTTGTCCAATAAGTGGCCGCGAGGTAGCCGAACGAAATAAAATAATAATAAAACGAAATAGTTAGTTTCTGTTCCTTATTGTAATAATAACTCTATTGAGTTAGTAGCTATATGTTAGGAAGTTTTATTTTATTTAGTATTTGATTAAAATAAGTATTATTAAATTATATGGAGTTAGTTGTTATTTGGAATGAAAGTCATTTTTATTTTCTTATTATATTTTATTTAACAAGCTTTCGCCTAGAGAACCTGGGCTTCTTCAGGTTTTGAATGTTAGAAATACTGTAAATTTAGAGAAAAATGGTCAAAATGAAAAAAGTAATCACGAATTTTGGAAATGAGAGTCTTACCAGAACAAGCTCACAACGCTAAACACACGTTAGACACAGATAAATATAATATTCTACACACTGAAAAACACCACCAAAAACGACTTACACTGGAAATGCTATACATAAAATCAAATACAAACAACATAAACTTGAAAAAAGATACCAATAAATTTAGCAACATTTACACAAATATTATATTTAATACAAATAAAAATAAAAAATTCAAAATTTTTGATTAGGTATGTCAGGTATAAATTCTTTTCAAAAAACATCTAAAAACAATCAAAATTAACTTGGTAAGACTCTCATTTCCAAAATTCGTAATTATTTTTTTTCATTTTGAAAATATAATAAGAAAATAAAAAGGACTTTCATTCCAAATAACAATCAACTCCATATAAGAAACCTCTCAAGTCCACAAAAGAAAAACTTCAATTATTAAATTAGTTTAAAAAAAATATTAGTAATGTTATTCATGGTTGTTCAAATATGCTAACGATGTTCTGCTCGGCATAAACTGTATACAGGGGTATTTGGTCATCCATATTAATTGACCTTTCGCCAATTAATATTTAATGCTGGCTTAGCTGGTTTAATTTCAAAAGTTTGAACTAGTTAGATCGGTTAGTTTGAATGACATTAAGCACAGCTTAAACTTACTTAAGTAGTTTGACCACCACAACTACTTAAATAACTGCTTAACTTATCAAGACAAATATGACACTTATTTACTGGATTTAAACTTTTGTTCTTTAAGGAATATAGAGAAGATTTTTTGTAAGAAGGAAAGTAAAGAAGGAACTAAAAATAACAATTTCTATGTCCATGGTTAGAAAAAGACAGATTATATTTAATGCAGCTAAATAACTTATAGGTATCATGTGCTGTATTAACTTTAAAACTTATTATACTATTACATAATTTTCTTTTTAAAAAATAGGAAACTAATGTAGAAAGAAAGAGTTTTTAGATGGTATACTCATTGGCATGTCTTACAGACGCCATTGTTTTTACTTTTCCTCACTACTAATAGTAGGAAAAATATTGTTTTCACCAAAAAATTTTTTTTGAGATTTCAACGGAATTTTCCGTTTTGGGTGTTTTTAAGAACGCCTGAGTTTTCATCATGACGTCTGTATGTGCGTATGTCTGTTATCATCGTAGCGCCCAAGGTGTTTAACCTAGAGAGTTGAAACTTGGCAGAGTAGTGCCGCCCAGAAAATCAACTTTTTCCGCCGTCTTGAACCCACTGAGTCAGCAAACATTTTAAAAAATCGTATTAAATCGATAATGGTTCTGATCGAGTTGAAATTTGGTACGAATGTACTTCATTGTATGAAAAACAAGCCCACCAAATTTCACTTTGATATTGGCCGCCATTTTGAAGTTATCAAATTTTGAATTTTTAAACTTTGACGGTTAATAATACCGAAAGTATAAATAGGTTTTTGACTTATAGCATATCGTTGGAACCGGAAAAAATTAAGGAACAAATAAAAAAAAAAAACGATGAAATTCCATGTATTAGTTTAAAAGTTATAAGTGAATATAATTATTTATTAGTGCGATAATTTTGATGACTTCAAAGTTTGTTTACATCTTTCAAAATACCGCCGAACTACAAATAATTAAATGAAATATAGGTATTAAAAATATGGTTTTTTATTAGTTCAGAACGGTCACCCATCCAAGTACTGACCATGTCAAATGCTGCTTCCTTGAGAGGCCACTTTAGTGGCCTCTGAAGTGAGGAAAAGTTCCGAGGTACCCCGCACCCGATTTTTTTACATGTGAACTAGTGTGTGATGACAGGAATTTAAATAGATGCTTATTTAAATAATCTTATGTATTTCAATTTTAGTGGTTTATGAACAGGTAGAAGACGTTACAATAAAGTCACATTAACAAATTTTCTCCATTCAGTCCTCTATCGTAGGACACACTGTATAATATATAGTTAAAAAAAAAATTAATTTGGCACCACATACGTTAGCGTTCTATGAATTCATATTAATATAGAAAAATTGAATTTTATTTTATTTTAAAAAGTTAGGTACACAAAAAATACATTCTTGTGAAACGTCCTTAGTTTATAAATTTTTATTTTAGCGTCATATCTCGCAATTTATTTAATAAATTACGGTTGACAATAATTCGTATTGATACGGATCGTAAAATGATATCTTAAATCAGCCGTTTCCAGCAATAAGGCAAACGGATGCCAACATTAATGTCAGAGGATGTGAATTATCGTGGTTACTTTAAGTAAAAGCCAGGGTTGAGCTTACGGCATGTTGAATCATGACGGAAAGGTTGGGATATTTGCCCCTAGTGGATAGTTTACCTAGTAAACACTAGCCTGTAGTTGGCTTCTCTCCCCTGGGTTGTCATGGAGAGAGGAGATGATTTTAGCAGTAGAAACGGGTCCAGCGTCTCTTCCTCTCGTACAAAACCGTCTCCGATTTCATCAGACGACGTGAAAACGTCAACTCGGCACTTGGAATTGAAATACATACCTTCATCTTCCTCATGTGTCACCGGAGCCGTGTCGTGAATGTTCAATATTTATGACCCTTTCCTGAAAACATGCGAACACTCTCACGCTTAACCCTGACACTGGGACGGAGGTCAAATATGCAAGAGACCTGGTTAACCAACCTACCTAGAGGAACAAAAGGGCCGAAATCTCGACAGGAACTCGACCCTTTCCTCATATTCGACCCAAAATGCAAATCTCCTACCGAATCCTCTTTCCCCTCCGCAGTAAACTCTAATCTATTAATCACTTGCCGGAGTAGAAAGTTGAAATAGACGCAACGCCAGAGAAATTCCAAAACAACAAACACCTTTATCCCACTCCCTCGGGTAAAGTTTGAAGCCCTCGCTCCAAACTACATCATAATACATCATGTATGCAAACAGAAAATGTAAAGTAATAAATTTAATTTATTACAATTAGTTTCAAATTATTAAAACAAAGTAAACATTCAAAAGTATAAGTAAAGAGAGATTTCTATATCATACAATACATTTTAACTAACTTATAAACCCTACAGACTTTTATTTTATTTATTCCTGGTTATATAATGATTACTTTTAGTATACACATATTTTGAAATAAAGTGCTCTATCTAGCTTTACTAAAGCTACAAATATTAGATAGTTAAACATGATGAGTTTATAGTTTTAGAATATGGTTGTAATAGAGAGCCGAGTAGTGGGGGAGAAGGGTGCCTTCCTACATATTCTTTTACTTACATGTTCTGGTCATCTTTATTTTAACTATTATATAATGTATCACTTCGCTACACAAAAAATTCATCATGTATCAACTTGAAATTTAACATGCCCGTTTCAATTGTGCTTTAGGCGATGTATATGAAGTTTTAATCAAATAGTTACGTTAGAACAAGTAAGATGTATCATTAGGTTATGATAGAATCTTTTCCCGTCCTGAAATTCCAATTTTAAGCGGCCCACACAATAACAGTTTAACTGAAGATAATG
The DNA here is from genome assembly GCA_001010745.2 of Gerris buenoi. Taxonomy (NCBI): domain Eukaryota; kingdom Metazoa; phylum Arthropoda; class Insecta; order Hemiptera; family Gerridae; genus Gerris; species Gerris buenoi. The sequence goes on from KZ651416.1 coordinate 182,100, forward strand.
ATCTGACAGTCCACGGAGCTTGGCCACACACTCGTCAATCTTCCTTAAGATGAAGGACTGCAGTCGAAGGTGGACTGTAGGTGTGTGGAGGGTAGAGGCGAGGATCGGATGGAAGGAGAGACGACAGTCCGTGGATTGTCAGGCCTGTGCCTCAAGGACAAAGTCGCCCTACA
>KZ651416.1:194983-206518 GCA_001010745.2 Gerris buenoi
GGGGGGGGGGGGGGGGGTTCACTAGGGAAGCAAGGCATAGAGCAATGCATTTTGAAGTGTCAGAAGTGTCATTAGTGGTGAAAGGCTAGAGGTATGCCGTAGGACTAAAACCTATAACATCCATATAGTATTGCTGAGACAATTACCTGTGGTCTAGTAGTAGTGTAAACCTTACTGCTAAAAAACAAAAACAAAGTATAAGCTAATGAAATTAAAAAGTTAAAGTTCAAAAATATGTTAGTAGGTAGGTATAATAAAGTAAATTTTTATTATTTTCATGAATTCAAGAATCAATTTAGAAAATAGTAAAGAACTTAGACGGTTGAAATCGATCTAAGGCTATCTCCAGGCTACTTTTGACAAACCGTCCAAATTTCATAAAAAACCGATGAGTAGTTTTGAAGATATGAGTGAATGTATGTTGGTGCTATGTGGTAGAGAGAAAAATGAGGGAAAACTACAGAAAATCTCAGTGTCATGACAATGTTTATGGCAATTTATGTCTTGTCTATTAAATATATTGAATGAAAAATATGATATTATTTATCGGAGCATACTGATCAGTCTCTTCAGAATATAATTTAACTTCTTTAATTCAATTAGTAAGTTCTGAAGAACCTAAATAAAGTGAAACAATTTAAACTTACCTTAGGAAAGAAAAAGAGTTATTCATTAACGAGCTTAACTAGTGAACAATAAATGAATTCCAGTTTATATCGATAGTTATTTATTAATTTCCATTAATATTATTCTATACTATGTTATTTATATAGTTTATCATTAATAAATAGTTTAGTTCTACTAATTACATTATTTATACTCTTAAATAGTCAATAATAATAAATGCTCTAACCATATAGATGTATCGATTATGGAAAAATAAACATATTGATGTATAATGTCTGTGATAAGTGATAATGATAAGTCATGCGCACTTCTAAAAACGAGATTCTCCTTTTTCATTTTAATAATGCTTTCTTGGTATTGGTTAAAATTTATAAATATATATTATTAAAATGTAAAAATAAATTTCATTTTTAGTAATTTAAATGAATTATATATTAAGAATTAATAGTAACGATGTTAGTTAATACATATTCAATATTCATAGTAAGTTTAGTAACTTGTGTTGTTGTTATGTTGGCACTGGTTAATTGTTTTCATTTCTCTAGTTCAGAAGTCCTTTAGTTACGTGGCCGGCCATCTTTGTTCTAGTTTAATTCAGTTTTCTTTCTCTCTCGGGTTTATTCCGTGTGACTTTTTTAGTTAAATAAATATAGTTTTGTCAGTAAATAAACATTTGTAAATGTACTTAACAGATTAAAGTTCGTTATAATATGATAAATGGTTGTTTATGTAATATTTAATCGTGAATTTATCTCGACTATTTACTTTCTTCGTTTTGTAAAGTGTTTGTTTGTTAATGTTTATTGTAAAAGTAAACAAATCGACTCAATAGTGTAACTTTTTAAAGTTATTATGATGAATAGATTCGTCTACCGAACTAATTACGTATTATCCCTCTCTACTTAAAGGTAAGAATTATGTTTTTTTGAAACTTGTTAGTTCTTATGTAATATCAATAAGTCTTTTGTACTTGTGTTGTTGCTTTTTTCGAACATAAGCCGAAAGGTTACAATCGTATAATAACCTTTTTACATTGTTATCTTTTAGAAAATATAACCTTTTCATTGATTTCATTGTATATTGTGTCTTTTTAATCAAAACAAATGTCATTTTAACTCTCAATTCGGGTGGATTTAGTCATAGAATAATACTATATATAGAAGGAGCATAAGAATCGAAATCCTAAGCAATTACTGATAAGAGGCTGAAGCCAACTTTTGCTTTGGGTTTCAACTTTTCTTTTCACATCCACAGGTGATTACAGACCGGATCGTGTAGATGTTAACATAATTAACTTGTGTTGCAATAGTTATCTTAGGGCGAAATACATTAGTTTCATCACTGCGATTCTGCAGAGAACTTTAGTCATTTGCCCCGCATCCTTAGTGGCTTTTGTGTTCTGAGCGGTCGCGTGATCTATAGATCATGATCACAATTTTGATTGACTCACTATTGGTCACACCATAATCTCTTCGGAGGTATATTTGTGTGCGAAGTGGCTGGACTTTATAAGGTGTAAGTAAACAANACCGAAGGCAAATAATTTTAGAGTTATGACGTCACAAATTACAAAAATGAATTTTTAGAACGCAGATAAGGTACACAACCAAAGTTCCAAAGTTGGCTTCAATGTTATCAGTGACCCTCCTTCTATGTATAGTATTATTCTAAGGATTTAGTTCTCTTTAAGCCTATTGTTACAGTTAATGCGTATTTATAGGCGGGTCTAGCCATATTTAGGCGTCTAGCCATATTAGGCGTACTAGTTATAATAATTTTCTTTTACTAATATTTTTGACAGTAATGGAAGTATTGTGATCATCTACAGAACTTTTTTTCATGTCTCCAAATTAAAAATTCCTGGACAAGGTCTAAGTCCGTTTCAGATCTCGTTTCTTTCTGTCGGTCTATGACTCATTTTTATGAACCACCATAATAATATCATTAAAACTACTTGTCCGATTTTAATTAAATCTTAGTGGTAGGTCATAATGAGCCAGCCCACTGTTGGGCTAATGTTAATTTTAACTATGGTTGCAGGAGCATTGCCTTTTTTTTTTTTTTTTTTTTTTTTTTACAAATTTATTATTTCAGGATTAAGACATGGTTGTGGGAAATTAATTTTTTCATATAATAGTCTTGCTTCCCAATCAAAAATTGAGAATGAGGTAACATTTTTTTTTTTTTTTTTAATTGACATTTTCATTATCATTCATATATATATCTTTCAAAGTACTTATCCGATGTTAAAGGAATTTTATTGGTTTGTTGACAGTTGCACGAATAGTCCCATTATTAAGGAAGGAGGCTGAATAGAATAATAAAAAACGGAAGAGTCTTTATTTCACAAATCTAGTTTTCAGTCAGCAAAGAAAAAACGGACGTTGAGTCTCCACTTGCGCTCTTAATCTTCCAATCAAGGCTGATTTCGCTATAGTATATATACAAATGTTCTATTTAAGAATATGACAATTATAGTCTTTGCTGGTTGAAAGCTGGATGCCCCAAATTAATTAAAAAATCATGCATTTTTTCTTTGCACTTGATTAAGTTTTGTTGTTTGGCTTGATTTTTAGAGTTCACCAAACCTGCTTTAGTGGGAACCGATTTTATTAAAGATAATTTTGAATATAAATCTACAGCTAATGCATTTTTCTTCTTATTCTCAACCTCTTGTTTTAAAAAAACTCCATTAAGAGTTCTAATCGTCTTTTTATTGTAGTATCGTTCTCCCATAAATGTGTGCGTGTGCATTGTGCATTGCCTTACTCTAAGCAGTTCCACCAGTATTTCTTTTGAAAAAGAAGTCTTAACTAGTAGGAATAACATCGCGGAACTCATCTCTGAAGTAACCAGTATAGACTTAAAAGTTCTAAGTTGACTACTTAATTTTTTTCCTACATATCTGGGATTACACTTTCTCTGATCTGGCTACTACTACTACTACTACTAAGTACGAGCATCTCGACATTACTTGTTAAATGAATGCACTGCTCTCTTATTTTTAGAGTACTGATATGATGATAATACATTCGGATAAATGATTTTACCATTTATTATAAAATAATTAATGTTATTTAATAATAATAATAATACAAAATCGGTTTTGCATGGTCCATACATCGTTTACTCATCACTTTAAAAAGATCTCGATGTTGGCAGACCCAATTAGGTTCGGTTTTAAAACCTCTATAACAGGACTCGAGCAGTGTGCGTGTGCAGGATCGAGGGGCGTGATTTATGCATAATTTAGGCAATTTATTTTCCTCCATTTATAAATTATAACTATTTTTTTCTTAAGTTATCCCAACTATTCTTTAAAATTACATAATACTTTTTAATTGCAAGTAGTGCATACATGTTGTATGACATGTATATATGTAAACTTAATTAGCACTAATTGGAACTTATTATGATATTAATGTTTGATGTTATTTTATGTTTCAGGTGAGTTTTTTGCCACGTTACTTTGACACGTTATTTTGACACGTACTTTGCCACGTAACTTTGACACGTACTTTGAATTATGACGTTAAAAGTTAAACTGTATGTATAACTTCTCATTTTTAAATTTTACATTTTGTTTTTTATTATAATTAAATGCGATATTTTTCACACACGGCCACTGAAAAAAAACATGGCAACGGGTCGTTACTGTCCAAAATGAAGAACATTTTAATGTCGACGGATTGTTGGAGGGAGAGGGGAGGGGTAAAAAACCTCTTTATATATTCAATATTAGTTATATACCCTATTTGCTTTTCCTAACCTTAAAAGGAATAGTACATTATGTTACTAGACTATAAAGTGTGTTTTAGCGAATTTCCATTGGAAATTTGTAGTATAATTGTTGAGCAGTTTAAACTTCTTTCAAACTACTACGATTATACAAATACTACAAATTTACAATGGAAATTCGCTCGGCTTGCGGATACCCGCGGTAGGATTTATTTTCTTTACCGCTGCAATTATATTTACTGTCCAGCGAAGCGAGATAGTATATATTGCCAAGTTAGAAATAAGAAAATAAAAAATAAATAAATAGTTCATAGTCGTGTAGCAGCATATGCTGTTTTCCGAGGTAGCAGAAAATGAAAAACTAACTTTTTTTAAAATAAAAACTGAGCGTAACATACGAAAAAAAAAATATTTTGATAGCGAACAAAAAAAACAAGTTAAAAAAGAAACGTAAAAGAGGTTCCACTATAAAAAAAAAGTTAAAACGCATTAGTGGATTTTAATCGTACTAGGAAACTGCACTAAAAACGGCACTTTTGATAACTACCCGTAGGATGTGAAAAAAATAATGTTTATCTCCAGTAGGGAGAAAAAGTTTTGATTTTGGATTATTATAGATGGAATAAAGTAAGTATTTTCTCCCCTGGACTCAAAAGTAGGGAAAAAAAAGTAAAAGTGTGAAAAAATAAAGTAGGGACAAAAAGAATGATTGACATCTTTGAGAATGAATGGTTAATGTAATGAAGTTGTAGAAATCAGGTTGGCAACACTGCTTTTTCAACCTTGTTTATCATTGTTTATAACCTACATCTAAATAATCTTCTATTTGAGGTTAATTCCAATTCTTATTTGTTTTTAATATTGCATATCTTATATCTGCCATTAAAAGTACTAACAGTTATTGTTATAGCCATAATTATCTCCCTCGGCTTCGCCTCTGGATTTAGGGATCATGGTTCCTTCGGCTTCGCCTTAAGAACCAGCTTTTTCGCTCAGGGAATAATGGCTTACTTAACACCCCTGATGCATAAATAACTATTACCTCCTAAGAGGTAAAAAAATGTTCTCAATACAGTTTAGGAGTAATGAAAAAATGGATTTTAGCTATGTTTTTTTTTGGCTCTAAAGTTACTATTTTCAGCCTACCGCAGAAAAAATTATTGAATTTTGATGCTTTGAAATTTACACCAATTTAAACCTCAAATTACTAAAAATTTAAACTTAATTTTGTTTTGATATCTGCTAAATAATTTCGAAACTATTTAGCTGTTTGTGCTGAATTCGCATCAATTATTATGCAAGATAAATAATATTTATCAATATTTTTTTTTATTATTAAGTTTTTAATTTTGTTCTTTTTTTACATAATACAGTATTAACTTTTTAATAATCTCTTAAGTTAAGAAATTTACTTTTTTCTTCTTTCCTTCTTTTACAGAAGAAAGTTATTTAATTCTAATGGACTAAAAGAAAAAATTAAATGATTTTTAATGTAAAAAAATAAATAATCATTATTAATCGTTTTTTATTAAATCGTTTTGAAATTTTAAAAAAAAACAAAGATTGTAATTTTTATCAGGTATTGATTTTTTTCTTGTGTGGTTCAAAGGATTTTTGTTTTTTCTGCTATTGTTGTTTTTACTATTGGAAATCAGGTAGTGATTAATATTTCAGCGCTTACGGAATTGATATTTTAAATGCTTTTATCTTTCTTTTTGAACTTTTTTATTTACTTAAGAAATTCAATTAAATATTTTAATTGATTTTTTTTTACCTCTGAGAACCTGTATATTTATTAAATTATATTTATGTTGAGTTAAACTGTGAATATTTTTCTTTATTTAAACTTTAATTTTTAATAATAATTCGTGTAAATAAATGCGTTTTATCAATAAATGTTTAATGTTATAGAGGATTTATGTTGCAAAGTTTTTTCCTTGTTTACTAGAGGTTCCTTTAGGGTATTTTCATGTTTATTTAATGATAGTAATTATCACGTTACTCTCATTCTATATACATGTACAAACCCCTGGAGAAGGGTTCTAGAATAGGAGGAATTTTGTTACTAAATTAATTAGGGTAAAGTGGGGCTATGGTGTCACCTGGGGTTATTGTGACCAACTCATTTTTTGTAGGGAATTTTAATAGTAATAATTCTCCTATTGTCAGATTCTAGAACTAGAAACAGTGCTGCTTCAAACCTAACAAACAGCTAGAGAAAAAAAAAAAAAACAATTCCCTTCAAAAAATGAGTTGGTCACAGTGTGACCAACCCCAGGTGACACCATGGCCCCACTTTACCCTATCTTGTTTAATGTTTTGCACGCATAACATCCATCGTCCATCACTTACAAAAAACCATATATAGAAACGCATTAGTGAATTTTAATCGTACTAGGAAGCGTATACACTTGGTAGCTGCGCTAAAATTGGCACTTTTGATTTTATTAATTCCTACACCCGTAGGATGTAAAAAAATGTTTATCTCCAGTAGGAAGAAAAAGTTATGATTTTGGATTAGTTTAAAGTTTAGAAGTACTAAGGTAAGTTTTTTCTTCCCTGGACTTTAAAGTAGGGAGAAAAAGAAGGATTGCCGACTTAATTATTTTATAATTAGTAGAGAATGAATGGCTAATGTAATGAAGTTGTTGAAATCAGGTTGGCGACACTGCATTTTCAACCTTGTTTATAACCTGCATCTAAATAACCTTCTATTTGAGTTTAATTCCAATTCTTATTTGCTTTTAATATTGAATCTCTTATATCTGCTATTAAAAGTACTATCAATTATTTCTATTTATTAAAATAATAAATAAAAACTGTGAAATGGATGAATATAATGCGTGAAATAATATAACTAAAGATAGCATAATAGCTAGAATATGCACAACCTTAAAGATACCTCTAGCATGAAAAGCCATCATTGGAACATTCATCTAGCATTATATGACTTGGTCACAATCTTTGGGAACGCCTTTAGGACATTAACCGAGAAAGCTTTTAATGTTTGTACTTAACTATAGATGTTTAAGTCCTTATCAGGAGTTTAAGTAGTGTTTTAAGTACCTTGAGTACTTTAGGTGGAGAGAATGTGTTGAGTGGACACATTCATGCGGGTTTACTCGGCGTTGTACTTATAGTTAAAGCTTAAGAATCGTTCGATATTTGTAGTGATTAGTTTAGAAACTGGTTGTATTGTAATGAGGTTAAAAGATATGTTAATTGAAATACTAAGCTATTCACTAATATGAGTTTTAGGCTAGGGTGTGTTTTTCACAAAATGTATCCAGAAGTTCGATGCTTAAATAACCATCTATAACAACACTTGCCACTATAAATATCAATTGCTATTTTGGTTGTTCTCTTTAATTTATAAAAATAATATACTTTTTTTCTGTTACATCAATAGGGGTTTATTTAAACAATGAAATAAAATCATGAATAAATAGAAGAGAAAAATTAAAACACTCATTTTTTTAAATAGGCTCCCATAGACACAACAGAAAGAATAGTTATTTATGTAACTAGGCAGCAAAATGGAATTTTACTAACGAGTGATTAGATGATTAGCCTCCGAGCCGAAGGCGAGGATAGCTATGACAATTAACCTTTTTGAGGTAATTTACCTTTTTGACAAGGTAGAGGCAATGAATAAACGAGGCAGAAATGTTTCCTTGGCTGCCTTGTTGCATACAATATTTTATCTACTCGCGAAAGAAAAATGAAACTGCTAAAATGTTATCTTTATTAATATAACATAGTTAATAACTATATGTCATATTAATAAAGATAATAAATGTATTAACTAAAATTAATGTTCAAATAAGAAAGTTGGGAATAATAACAATAAGTAAAAAGCAAACTGAATCTACAACAACAAAATACAAGACACACGTTTATAGCACATACAACTTTTGAATGAATAATGCACGCAATATAATATAATAATTTATATTTTTACTTACAAATTACAAAAAGAATTAAAGATATCTTCTATTGCTTAAAAGAAAAGAAGTAACTAGGATAAATCAAGAAAAGTAGCTTGTCTAATCTAGAATGGCTTCAATAATAAAAATAATAATGGATGTTCAATGTTTACATGACGCTGCAGTATAGCCAATTCACTCCACTATTTTTTTAATTAGAGATCTACTAATCATTGAACTTATTTAACAGAATTAACAAATATAAACAATTTATTTTAAAATTAACACGTTTATTTATTAAATACTACATATTAAACTATAATATATAATGTTATAAGATATAGATAATAGTATAAACTGTTCTTGCCAAAATAAGAGGTTATGACACGCAGTGGTAAACACTGTTACTTTCTCTGCTTAGGCAGATAAATATTTGTCTGCCTAGACAGAGAAAGTATTTTCCTGACTGTTTTAACTACTTTCCTGCCTGTTTATATAATATTTTAATGACATATCAGCGAAATAGTACTTTTCAGCCTAAAAACAGTTATGTAATGTTTAATTTTGCTGCCGCGAGTAGATAAAATATATTGTTTAGAAATACGTTTAATAATATATAAATTAAATTAGATTATATAGGGTTTAAATTCAGTATCACTATGCTTATACGAGTATGTTTTGTTCGAGATAATCTGATCCATCTTTTTGAAATGATAATGTTTTGCTAACTTTTTAAATAAATTACTTAGCTACTTAGCTTCTACCAAGCGAATAAACCAGGTTATTTATGATTTCTTTTTTTTTAAATTTGAGTTTAAGAAAGAAAAGTTATCATGTGTAAGTGCGCACTTTAACAATACAATCCCTTAAAAGAAAAATCGTTAGAGGTGAGGGAAGAGGGTTATTTTTTATTCGTTTTCTTTCCCAAAGAGAGAATTGTTTTCTTCTTTCTACTTTGCCTGAACCACAAGCCTTATATGTGGTAAGACTGATGACCTTTAAATCCTCCGCTGAAGGCTTTGCCGGCCTCTCCTTCTTCTAACCATTCTTCTCGGGCACACTTCGTTCTGTCCTTCTGATAAATAACCTTCATTACCCTCATGGAAATCAACCCCCCGTTCTATATCGTTACATAACCATGTGAAAAAAGAAAATACTTACTTTTGTAAATAAGCTGCGAGCTTTCAATCTTCGTGAACGACTTTATTCTGCCCTTCATTTTTAACACTTGAGTATTTTGGATTTATTTTTTCTTAAATCATCAGCCATAAAGTCTTTCGAGATTGGATGAATGTATGAGTTTTTTTTAAAAATAATTCTTGACGATTTTTCTAAACTACCTTGGCTAAAATGAGAAGGGCATGAATTTCCCTTCTACCGTTTAAATTAAGAATATCTGAGTCCGGTTAAAAGTAAATTCGTTAAAAAGAACTGTTAGCATAATGAAAAGAGAAGCAACCCGGAGCTACCAGTTCCAATGTAAGAACGACCATCCAATTAATCGGGGAGAGTCCCCGATTTGTTTAGCTAACTAACCTCTTCTTTCGAGACCGATTTACTTCTAATTCGTTCCAACTTAAAGTTCGATCTTGCATTGAAGGGACTAGATATCGTCAGATGTGCTAAATATCTCAGATTTGAATGGTTTGGACATAATAGAGGGAATCAAAGCTTCATTGTATTGATGTTAAAGGGACCAACAAATAATTCTGGTAAGGATACGTGTCGACGTGATAAACTAGGAGAAAACTAGTCAAGGCCTAGACGCAGTTTGAAAACTACTCCTAGGTATATTTTGATTGGGTGGACGAACAACCCAGCAATTAGTCCACTTATTTGGGCTCTGTTTACTAACCCTTTATGAAATATAACCACTTAACACACCAATCAATGTAATTTCGAAGTGAATACGGTGTGATCAATAATCAGCCATGTAAATCAAATTGCAGAACCTGTGACCTCGACCTTGATTCATAGATGGGTGAGCAGTATAGTATACTGCATTCAACATTGCCTTAACGAGCACGACTACTCTGAAATCTTCGATAGGTATATAAGTAAGGGGTCAATCTCTGTACACATCTAAAAGATGTGTGAGAGATATAAAACATATATCTCCTCCCTTGGGGCCGAACCATTGACATTAGACACGTTGGAAATTGGTATTCTGTTGTGAGCACTTCTTTACTTCATCACTATCGCCCCTTGGTTCTAAACAATAGTCTGCTCAATAAACGTCTAAAAGGTTTGTGAGTTTGTCTCCTCAACACATTGAGACTCCTGGGGCAGTTTTATTACGCTATTTTAAGATCGAGTCTTATCATGTGTAAGACTAAATTGTTCCCCGACATCTGTAGGCGAATGAGTTCCTTTGTCTTAATAGTTAATTAGAATAAGGGATATCACATTTACGAGTATACATACAAGAGTGATATTCCTTTGTCGCAATGTACATTGGACTAAATATCCCTTTGTCTTAATAGTTAATTAGAATAAGGGATATCACATTTACGAGTATACATACAAGAGTGATATTCCTTTGTCGCAATGTACATTGGTCTAAATATCCCTTTGTCTTAATAGTATTTTATACTGAGGAATTACTAGGTGTGCAATGCTTGCAATATTGAGCTGAGCGTGCATTTTAATCATATTTATTTATTTTTTCCATTTTTTTCTATTTTATCAATAAAATGACCCCTCATAAATGAAAATATCACAAAAGTTAACATAACAGCAATAACTGTACTCTTAAAGAGCTTTCCAACGACATGCCTCTTGAAGGGCATAATATACTATTTTAACTTTTGTACCCCGTACCCCCGTGTACCAATTTGGACCATTTCAAATTTATACCTTCCTGTGGTTGGTCACTATGACCATGCCGAATTTTGTGCGGATTGGCTCAGCCGTTTAGGAGAAAACTTTTGTACTCCGTACTCCGTACCCCGTACCCCTGTGTACCGATTTGGACCATTTCAGATTTATACTTTCCTGTGGTTGGTTACTATGACCGTGTCAAATTTTGTGCGGATCGGCTCGGCCGTTCAGAAGAAAACTTTTGTACTCCATACCCCGTACCCCTGTGTACCAATATGGACCATTTCAAATTTATACCTTCCTGTGGTTGGTCACTATGACCGTGCCGAATTTTGTGCGGATCGGCTCAGCCGTTTAGGAGAAAACTTTTGTACTCCGTACCCCGTACCCCTGTGTACCGATTTGGACCATTTCAGATTTATAC
>KZ651416.1:207407-219246 GCA_001010745.2 Gerris buenoi
GATTAAAACAAGAATCAAGTCGATGCGACCTATAGTTTGGAAGATATAAGGGGATTTATGTATAAAAAACAAATATTTTAATGTAATAAGTCAAGCATTTTTTTTAGCCAATTGGAAACTTTTAGGAAGGTCCCTGGAGAAAAAATCGAAAATTAATTTCTAGTGATAACCCTAGGAGGTGTACATTAAAAAATTTGATTTTCTTTATACATAAAACCCCTTATATCTTTCAAACTATAGGTCGTATCGACTTGATTCTTGTTTTAATCGATTCAGCGTAAGGAAATGCATAGAAAATGATACCCCACTTGCTTAGCTAAAGTCCTTTAAATTTTACCCCCCTCCTCCTCTCCTCTAAAACAGAGGGAAGCGTACATAAAAAAGTTGGGGACTTTTCAGGTATTAATTGCAATGNAGGAGGAGATACGGCACCGACGATGGACACAGAGCCCTCTCTCTCCGGGTTACCAAGGCACTTGACACGACCGGCACGCTCATAGAAACTGGCCAGACGTGCTCCAAGGTAAGCAGGGTAACCACTGTCAAACAAAAACACTAACAGTTACATTCATGCTACAACATTGTATTGGGTAAAAAATTGATTACAAAATGTATATCTCACCAACAAGAGAATCCTACTGATTAGGTCTTTTTAAGTTTCCCACAAGGAAAATTTAATCAAACCAAAAGATTTGATCTTTCAAGATTTCTTGAACAATTATCCCCAACCATAATACTGATATTGTCATTAATTACTATCCCTTCTCTAAAATGTATAGAAGACACTAAAAGAAATAATAGAGCATGCAATAATAACTCGATAGAACATTTTTATTGAGACTTTAAAACTATTATGTGAGCAAACATTGCATATAATTAAAACTACACTGAAGGTATGAAATAAACTTTGGTTTCTTCAGTCTAACCACTTTTTGCAGTCGCTTTTATAGTGTTATTAATGACTTCATTAAAAAATAGGTCGAGCCAGTTTGTGTAATTCAACATTATTTAAAAATACGCCATTACCATATTTTTTTAATTCATAAGTTGTATACAAATACATCTGGAATGGGAAAAGATAGAAGATAATATACAAACCTGTCAGCAGGCATTTCAGCTAAACGACCGGAGATTTCTCTCAAGGCTTCAGCCCAACGGGAGGTGGAATCAGCCATCATACTCACGTTGTAACCCATATCACGGAAATATTCAGAGAGAGTAATACCTGAAACATCATATTGTCATAAGTAATTGAAATAACAATACACGAAAGCTGCCAAAAATATTAACATAGGTATACTAGAATGGTTGCAAGAATGTTAAGCTTTGACCTTTTTATTTATAATCATTTGCAATCTTAATGGACTGCCTTGAGATTTACTCTAGTTGTATTTAAGATCCTTTTAAAATGATTTAATTGCCTACATAAGCTTGGCTTTTTTTAATTTATTTTTTACTTTGATAGTTTATATTGATCAGACTTAGGGCAAATCTCTTGATAATGACACTCAACTAGGATACACACAGAAAAAGGTTTACCAAACCGGGTAAGCACCATGGACCCTATAAGATATACAAAGAGTGGGACATGTTACAATAGAAAAATTAAACAATAATAATTCTCATAAACAGCTTGGTTTTCAGCTTGGTGAAATCCTCGTCACGAAGGGGTTGAAGTCCGACATTTCGTTTCCACTGCTGGAAGCATCTCCAGGGGTGCATGGTGGTGCTGACTTGAAGCAAACACAGAATATACTCCTGTCTTATAAAATAGCGTCCAATACTATTTTTTGCATCGAGTTAACACCACGATGCACCACACCCCTGAAGATGCTTCCAGCAGTGGAAGCGAAACTTCGGACTTCATCTCCTTCGTGACGCGGATTTCACCGGAAAACCAAGCTTTTATATTACGAGTCAACCCGTGGATGCCTACGCACCAAGTTATATATATTATTATCCGTGTCTGTTTTTCGGTCTACAATTTTTAACCTAAGTTTCCAATATTCAGCGCCCATTTGTTGCTCATTAACGTATAAAAAAATAACTGGTGAGGAAAACTATGTGCCAAACTAATTGGCAGACAATTTTTATATAAAGCAAAGAAGAATCGGCACTTTTTTGTGTTTCGTAATTGAGGTTTTCTTTAAAATCTGATTTAGAAGGTAGGGAGTGTTTTTTTTTTTTTTATTAAATCTGGGGGATTTTGGAAGTTACAGCTAAATCTCAATCTACCCCAGGTTTATTTACTAAGGGGGGAGTAGATAGAGAGGTGGCTGAACGCTAGACAAGCTAGTAGAATAGTTGGATCACGTAGATACCACCTGGATTTCCCTTGAACTCTGTAAAACTTTCCAATAAATTGGTTCGGATCGACTCCATTCACTTTAGCATTATTTTACCTTACATTACTTTTTTATTTTTTGGGTCTTTCAGTAAATCCTATGAATCCAATGTTATTTGCATTATTTACCTTTTTAAGATTATGTCTCTATTCCATTTTGTGTTGCATTAAGAAAAATTAGTCTCTAGATTATTAAAAGTTTGTATTTTAGTGAGACAAATATTCTAAATTATCTTTCCCCCATGTTTGTTGATTTAGATTTGGTTGAGGCTTAACTAAACTTTCCCAGTTACTAGGTTCAAGCTACTATGTGATAATAAGTATTTTAATTAATAGGTGAATAGAGTTTATAGGTGATCATTTTTATGAATAGTCGATGCCCGTAATAATTATTTTGAGAAATAAGTGATTTGAGAAATAGTTGGTGTGAGTTATTAATGATTTAAGAAAATAGATGAATTAAAAGATGGTGAATTTTTGGTAAAGATGTTTTGAGGAACCATCTCAGGTAGCTCTTTGTTGCCGTCTTCACTTCTGGCAATTGGCGTGAATTGGCATAGGTGAAATCGATAAATAAATTTTATTCAAAATATTGAGGCAAATATTTCTTGAAAACGTTTGCTATTATATTGATTTACGAAATTCTAATTTAAATACGCATCTAACGGTATAAGCCGCTTTCCCGGGAAAAATCTAGTTCCGAAGAAAATAGCTTTAAACGCTGACTTAGAGTGAGGCTGAACCCGACCTAGGAGACATTATTTGAATGAAAAATTGTTATTTTGTGATAAATTTTGTTATAATGTTCAATAATAATTAAATGTACCCACGAAAACTAATAAATATGAAAAACACTTGGCTAAGTAATTATGAACTCGTATAAGAGAAAGTTTGTCTGAGTTGTCTCGGACCGATTTTTTCTATTAAATCTTTTGATTTTATTTAGTCTAAAGCTGACCTGAGTTATTTTTCTGTTCATCGTTAGACTCTATGTGGGTTTGCCTATCCATTGCCTTTTTCCCTTGGTTTAGGTCAAGTCTCTTTTTTTTTGAAAAACCCTTTTTTCTCCCAATCTTTTATTCTCTACATATTTATAATGGGGTGCGTAGGTTATAAAAGGAAAGTTACTTTTTTTAATAATACCCTACTCTTTACTTCTTTCGGCTCGTATATGCGAACAAAAACCCTTTATACTAGTAATACCCTTTTAAAAGGCAATTAACCATGAATTAAACCCCCTTTTTAAAAATGTGCATATAATTTGCATCCAGTTTGCATACTACAAAGTATAAACAGACATTGCACAACCTTCATGCTGGTAAAATGAAAGTTCCAGGTTTTGTTTTCAATCTAGAATTTGTATTTTTTTCTATACTTAATTAAAAAATAAGGTCATTTTCAGATTTATGAATATTTAAATCTTAAAATGAACCTGGTATAATTTTCTTTACATGTTTTAGGACCCAAGCAATTACCTGTTTAACCCAATATAGTGTTCATTTTTACATATTCTATTTTTAAGTTTTTTTTTTATCTTCTTTTTCATTTGGAATTATAATTTTTAAATTTGTGCAGACAATATTGTAATAATTTTAGCTTATGCATTTATCTAACACTTTTTAACATCGGCAGTCTCTGACAAGATTTAATTCACTCTATTTAATCCGTCTATACAAGTAGTAGCAATAGTAGTTGTAACTGTAATATCAGTATTAGACCGTGAAAATAATTCGCTTGTTTGAACCTGGCAATTAGACCACTGTTAGATACTATTTTGAATCTTGTTCACTAACCCTGTATGAAGCCACTTCAAACATTGATGTACCGCCGGTCAAAATACGGTGTGAAAAATAGTAAGCCATGTAAATCAAAGTTCCAAGGGCTGGAATCGAAACCTTGACCTTGATTCATAAATGACGGAGTGTCTGTTGATTTTAGAATCACATCTACTTTAAATCACTTTGTCTGAACTCACAATTAGGTATATTAGTTATCAATCTTTTTGTTTTGTCATTTGGGGGGCCGATTCTGTAACTCAGAAACCTCCCTTTATTGATAACACCTCCACTTGCGCTCTTATCCTTGGGTCGATAAAGGTTTTTATATCACGAGTATTATGATGGGTTTCGCGTGACTCTATCACTAAAGTGAGCGTTTAGTGATAAATATGTATTGAATATTGACAAAATAGATAATCATGATGAGTTAATACTTAAAAAGTATTATTTTAATAGAGAGTCGTGTGGTGGGGAAGATACGCTGCATTCTTTCTATTCCTCTAACCTCATGCTTACATCTTCTCCTTTATAAAATGTACCTCTTCACTGCAAAAAAACTTCTGTTTATTTAAATTTGAAATTTTACGTGCCTGTTAAAATTGTTTTTAGATGTTATATGAAGTTTTATTAAAATTGGTACGTTAGAAAGTGAGATATCGGTAAATACTTTGTTTTTATCTATTTTAAACGTTTAGGTTCGCTTAATAGTTTTAACAATCATTATCGCTTCATAGCGGTGTCGCTGTGTTCACTAAAAAAGTTTATTTTAAAAAATCATCGAATAAGTGATGATAGAATTTTCCCGTCCTGAAATTCCAATTTTAAATTTGAAGCTCACGTTTACGCGAGCGTTGCGCGCGAACTATAAGACGGATAACGCTGTCCTACGATCTTAGCCTGAGTATTTGGAGAAGGATCATGTATATTAAATTTTAACTCAATCAGTCTACTTTTACACAGTGTTATCGTCGGACACGTAACCGTTATACTGACGTCTGGCAGACCGACCAACAAGATGCATATTTTGTTAAATGTAAGAAGCTCGCTTACGCTCTCTTCAATAATATATCTACGTCTTAAATAAGCCCCATAGGGCATTAATGAACAAATGTCACACCCCCTATAAATAAATAAAAACCCCCACACAGAGCTAGAGGCAGAGGCGAAGGCTGGTTAATAATATATCTATACCTTACAGATTGTATTATATATCATGTATTTCTGTTATGCAAATAGTGTTGTTTCTTTAATGTAAAGGTTGAAGTTTATGTTTGACTTTTTCGTTTATTGTTTTTCCGTCGTTTGACTTCTTTCATTTTATGTCAGTGAAGATCATACACTATAGTCTCTCTTTTTTTGCTTTCTGTTGCAAACTGTAAAAGTATAAAGAAAAAACCCTTTTTTCCTTTATTCTCAGCGGGATTCAACCCTTCTCAAGTCGGAGTATCTGTAGGTCGGGACAGACAATATTCGGAATGTCTTCCGATCCCCCCCCCCCCCATCCTCTCACATCTGTGTTTCCTTAACCGAAAAATACAGTTTTACTTCTGACCTTTAAATTTAGTTCACGGAAGAACTTTTTACCATCTTACCATCCTCAAACTGCAGTTCTGTTGGATATCCCCAAGTACATATTATTCAGCTATTTCTGTATTTTTCTAAACATATTACGTTTTAAGTAAATAAAGAACAAACCTTTTGCAAACAATATGGACATTAATAAATTTGTTTATAAATACAGTTGTTCCTTAAGCATTCAAAGATCAATGCAGTAATCTTACTATTCAAGATGTCAAAATCAACCAATGGTCATGATGTGAAATAGTCTGAACTCTAATGCGTTTGCCTAACTCCTTTCTGAATGCTGCATTATGCTCCCTGAGTATATTTTGCTACTTCTTTTTCCCTGAATTCCTGAAAGGGTTCACACACACTTTAATTTTTGATACTAATTTTTTTAGAGAAATTTCTAATTTATCGATTAAATCTATACCTAATCACGGTTTGTGTCCAGATAACCACTACCAAAGACTTTTGAATTTGACTTGGACATCAATTTTACCACATACCAAACGGCGCTAACAGTCATGCGTTCTGAATTCGAAATGTGTACAAGTTTGTAATGTTGGTTGTAGATTTCAGTTCTTGAGAAGTTGTGTCTAATAAGGATTTAAAGGCTCACGCTTGCGATATTCCACCTCTCCTTGGGTCATTCTTAAGATTACTAACTATAACAAGAAGATATTGGTAATGGTTTATTTGTGAGATTTCTAGTATCAAATCAATCCAATTTTTGACATTTCTCCCTAGTTTAACATCTTAAGGGATCTTGAGGAGAGTAACATTTTATTTAGATTACGTTGTTAAAAAAGAAGACTAATAAAAGAAGACGAAGAGTTATGCTTCTTCATTTAAGTACACATACAGAGACCTCAGCAGATCTCAATAAATTCGTCTTTAACTTGGAATTCTTGGTTTTTTCCATACGCATATCTTTTTTAGTAGTATCTCATATTTTGAAATCTCATTTTATACTAATATGATTCGCCAGTTTTTTTTTAATTACTTAATTATGTAAAAGACCCATAACGTTATCGTATGTGGTTCTACTATCTACAGTGCCTCAGTTTAATAGTTCAACGTCCTTTATTCCAAAGCATCATGGCAAACTCATTCAACCGTTATTAACAAGAAGCCTAGTTCTCCTCGTAAAGCTCAGTGCGTAAATGAAGATCAAAATCGTTAAAGTGTTTATAGCCTGAGATAACTTTGCTCTTGAGTGCCCATTTTACATCAGCTGAGCATTACGGATCTTTTCTTATTCTCTCTTTGTATAGGAGGGTGGATTTTAAACTCAGACCGCAAATTGCATTTTAGCTATTTTCAAACCTCACTCTTTTTGTCTTCGTTAAGAAAGGGTTCCGGTTTTAAAGCATTTAAAATTGATAATAGTTCTAACGAACTTGTTCTCATGGGAAATGTTGGGATTTAAAACCGTCGGCTTGTGTTACTTACTCGACATTATGCCAGAAGCTTTCTTTTTTAAATTTAGTACTCTTGAGATAAGAGTTGAGAAAAATTTATGAAGCTTTCTAGGATGTCTAGATTTCCACTTTCTCCAGACGTCCTTCCTCTAGTTGCAGTTTACCCAGATTTGAATATATTAAAGTCAGTATAAACTTTTACTTTTTCTTAAAGTTTATTACTATTTTTTCTCGGTACACTTAGTCATGCTTTAGTCATCATCAACCCGAAGTTATGAAAGTAATGTTTTTTGTTTTTTTAAATTAATTTTTCTTAGCTGCATTCAAGACATTTTATTCTAGCATTTGGCTTGCCAACATCTTTTGAATAAGTAATGGGGAAAATGCTGAGTGCTTCCGTTGTTGTTTTTTTACTTAAGAGAAAGGAAAGTTTTGTTAGTTGACTTAGATAATGCAGTTGGCCCTATTTTGCATATTTAAACTTTTATTCATGTAAAAAATCAAAGAAATTTTTACTTATTTTAAAAGAGATATGAAAAAATTAAATAAATTAGGCAATAATGGGTTAAAAGCATAACATTATTAATGTATACGCGATGGAACGCGAGGATGCTATGTGCCACATAGGGTGGACACTTAGTGAACAAATTTATAATTTGTGTTTTGTAAAATTCAGTTCGCTGTAACAATGCAGCTATTAGTTGTTAATATAGAATAAATAATAAAAAATATTTCACAACTCGTGAGAGACGCCAAGGGATGTGCCACGCAAGCGTGACACACATAACGATACATCAGACATTATGTCATTGAGATGAGCGAAGCGAGTAGGGGGCGGAGCCCCCTAGTTATTATTATTAATATTATTATATTGTTATTATTGGATTATTATTGTAAATTTCAACAATGTAATACCGTGATTATGCACACTGCAATAAGGTATACAATTAGTGTTAGTGAGAGACACAAAGGGATGTGCCACGCAAGAGTGAGACATAGGAACTGTTCCAACACCAGACAATACGTCACAATGATGTTGGCTCGGCTAAACGCCATGTCCTGCATCGTTTCGTCGCTTTCGACTCATCAGGGGCCCGACGATGCGTCGAGGATGAGTCGGACGCGACGAAACGATGCAGGACATAGCGCAATGCCGAACCAACATCTTAATGGCGTAATGTCTGATGTTGGAACAGTTCCTATGTGTCACGATTGCGTGGCACATCCCTTCTCTCACAAGTTGTGTAGCCTATTGCAGTGTGCAAACACGGTATTATATTGCTGTTGTAAAAAATAATTACTAAAAAATATTACTGACTTCTCCTCCACATCAAATCATTCATCCTATTATCATTTATATAAACCTGGATTGCTTAACAGGACTGTCATTTTTTTAAAAAACCTTTTTATTTTTGACTAGAAACTCGACCTGCAACCTGCAATTGTGTATTTGAATGTTTTATTATTATTTTTTGGGAAGTTATTCACTTTTTCTTAGTTACTCTTCTTTATACATATACTAGCCGTTATGCCCGTGGCAACGGGCAGAATAATAAGTTTAAATAATAAGTTTAATGCATGAAGTTTCATAACAATGGCATGGCCTAGTGGTAGCGTTTTCGCCTGACGCACAGGAGGTCACTGGTTCAATCCCAGCTTATGGCTAATCAATTTTTAACGTTATAAATCATTTAGAGGTGAGTCCTCGCCCGTCGGGACACTACTCGATTATATAAAAGATGATTGTAAAAAAAAAATATATATCCTTTAATATAATCGTGCATACGTTAAAGCAAGATAGCGAGAGAACAAGATTTAATTCAGCCAGAGGAAATGATATGGCTAGTAAGATGAGGCGATTAGATAAAGGAGTTCTGAGAGGGAGTAATTGGGTGGTAGGAGAGTGGTAAAAGTTTGCGCACGGATTATTCGCTTATTCCAGCTGCATGGACGCACTTCTTTCCTCATCCCACTATAACTCTATCGATATAGAATTATCAATGGTTCATTGAAGAAAGTGTGCTCTTTAAATTTCTGAAAATAATCTTTCGTTTGATTAACAGTCTTTTTCAGGACTCCGAACTATTGCCAGCTCTAAACCTGTAATCGTTCAAATTGGGGGCAATGGGAATTGCCTTTTTAGGTCTTTGTCTTTTTGTATTTGAAGAGAGTTTAATTAATTTTATTTATGGCATAGTTACTTTAGTATATATTAATATTAGTGTTGTTGAACAATATTCAGTAAAAATATTAAAAGAAAAGGAATAGACTTGCTATCTTGGGTTGAGCCTCTTTAATACTAAAAAACCTTTAAAATAGTACATTACGCGTTGAGTGTGAAAAGTAGCATTTTGCATGCGAGTGTGGTGTTTACACCCGAGCGATAGTAAAACCACACGAGCAATGCAAAATGCCGTTTTCGCACGATTTGCGTACCGTACTTTATCTACGATTTTTAGATTTTAATAATAAATGCAGAAAAAATAATAAACTTCCTGTATATAAGCTCGTATTTCTCTTTTGATAAAGATGACATCAATTCGTTAGTTGTATTTTGTGCCGAATTAATTATTTCGGAAGGCGTATTATTCTCCTCATATTCTTCATAATCACTTAAATCACACATTGATTTTCACAAAAAACTCGATGCAAACAGTTACTTTTATTAAATAAACATCAAATTAGTTATGTTAAATGTAAACAAACTCGCTCTCGCTAATCGTGTGTAAAGTTGATGAATAATTCTTCTTCTTTTCGTCACTAGAGTGGAAAAAAAGAGGAATTGTTCAAAACTATGAGACACGCATGCCCAATTAATACAGGTGTGTAAAGAATCACTTTCTACGAATCTAAACAGAGATACAATGTTTATATTACGTATCAATCGTAGATAAAAGTTATTTTGACATGCCACAGTGAAAATGTAGGGTTGTGATTGCTAAACCTAAAGGTATCTGATATAATTGATGAAGTTTTGCAGCCTAAATATCAGACTAAACTTTTAGAATAGCTCAGAACACGATGCCAATGCACTATTTTAATAATTTCAGCCATCTTTCAGCAGAATTTAATTCGTTTTCAGCAAATTGTGCTGTATGGAAAGTTAGTTCGGAAAAAAATCCGCAAGTTATTTTATTTGTTTTGACATTTCCCATATTTACAATCTTCATTTTGATAGGTTTCAAATGTATGAGTTATGAAAGAACATTTAAAAACGTAGTATATAAAAAGTTCTTTTTGTCGTGCAATTATTCATGTTAATCCTAAAGCAAGTTCTATGTAACGGTGCACGGTCGTAAATAGTTCTCCTGTCTAAAAACAATATAGCAGCTCTAATTATTAAGGGAGGAATGATAGTGATTTTTGTGATATAGAAAATTATTAGATTTGCCTGTATCAAATCACCTTTTATTTCGCACAGAATACAGTGTTTATAGGCTTCAGCATTTGCTATGATAATAAATAAATCACTGTGACAAAACTTTAGAAAAGACTGGTTGTATATAAATAGACAATCGTGTAGCCATGTTAAACGTTCACTATCAAGGTATGAAAGCAGTCATGAAATTAAAATTCAGACAGCAATTGGTAGTCATAAATCAACCATAATTATTATGGCCAGAAATATTTGCCAATGAGTGTTGAAAATAACGCAGAATGGCCTTTTTTATGGAGTGCTTGAAGACCGTAAAGCAAAAAAAAAAAATAAATAAATAAATATTTCTTACCCATATTCTAAGGGGAACAGACGTTTGGCTAATCGTATTTAATGATCTGTTTTGCAGTTGATCAATTTTATTTGGGTATTCTAATATATTTTTTCTAGCTCATTCTGCAAATGGAATTTATTTAATTAACATTGAAATAAATTACTTCTTTTCAGTTTCTGTTTAGCGTGATAAAAGGCCTTTTACCATTAGACACCTTTATTAAGGAAAAGGCTAGACTCGTTTAAGGAAACCCGCTTAGTGATTGATTTGTCATTTAATCAACATAAACAATTTAACCAAATGAAAATAGCTTAGCGATAACAATATTTAAAGGAAAAGGAAATAGTCTTGTAAACTATATCAATTAGCTGAAAATGCTTCCGCTATTAAGTTGAAATGTTGATATAACGTAGAACATAATATGTTAGGATGTTTTAGAGAATGTAAATTGAATGCTGTCAGTAACTGAATCCAACTATGTTTGTTAACATGTGAAATGTTGACAACGATGTTCCTTAATAAATCAAGATATAGTGTTTACTTCGATAAATTCATGTGGTGGAAAACTGTGTCATCGTCTTTTCATGAATTATTTTCCGTTTATGTTCTGTAGTTAGCTTCCTGTCCCATTCAAGATTTATGTCAATTGTGTTATTATAGATTTCTCCTCTGCTATTATTTCTCATATAGCTTTAATAGTTATTTATGCACCTAGGGAGTAAAGTAAGCCATTATTCCCTGAGCGAAAAAATTGGTTCTTGAGGCGAAGCCGAAGGAACCATGCTCCCTAAATCCCGAGGCGAACCCGAGGGAATCAGACTTTTTCATTCCCGAGGCGCAGCCGAGCGAATAACGCTAATTAGCTCCCGAGGCGAAGCCGAGGGAGATAATTATCGTGAAGGGAATAATGGCACTTTACTCACGAGGTACATACAATATTTTATCTCCTGTAGGAAGTAAATACACATTTTCATTCATTGCACAGTTTTTATTTATTATTTTAATAAATAACAATAATTATTA
>KZ651416.1:242293-252554 GCA_001010745.2 Gerris buenoi
TTTCAACTATATTTATTCTGCCCGTTGCCACGGGCCTAACGGCTAGTTTAATATAAATCATCATCTGCAGACCTTAACCCTTCATCAAACAAGGTTGGCCAGTTCTGATCCTTTTCTTTCCTCTCTTAGCACCACTATATATAGTACAGGGGGTGAAATTCACGAACTGCTGGACCCCCCCCCCCTCTATTCTTCTCTCTGATTTGGACTCACGTTTTCTTCTTATTCCTTTTTTTTTCTTTTGTTTATATATTATTATTCTTTTTTTTTAAAAAAAATGAATATGGGGGCACGAAAGTACACCGGTCAAAAGTCGAGCACAGCCGTACCATCCTTACTGGAACCAACTCAAGGAACTTTGGACCCCTCTCTATTATCTTTTGAAAGATGCTTGGATGTATACAATTAATTTGAATTAGAGTTCATTACAAACTGAACCAGATAACTTTGAAGAATTATTTCACTCTCAGTAATAGACTTTTATATTGATCTTTATGACGTACAGAGCTCAAAAATTGTATACATACCCGCTCGTCCGCACATGTACATAAGATAACTGTTAGGGGGCTTTCACACCAAAGATGCACTCTGCGTCCTAGTCGCAAGTGGCATGTGTGTCTTTCATCCTTATGACACGAGCGTGCACACCGAAGTGGCACGTGCTTTTCGATGGTGGAGCGCGGTATGTAGACCCGCCAAATAAGGACGCACGCTAATAAAACACCAGCCGGCTGGTTCTCGAGTCGCACTTGCATCCTCGGTGTGAAAGCTCTCGTTCAGTTATACAGTCCGATGTTCAAGATGCATGCATCCTGTGACTTGCTACTTCGGTGTGAAAGCCGCCTTAGTGGAATTTGAACACCCAACACCCACCCTTCCTTCCCCCTTTTACACAACAATGATAATTATTTGCTGTTACTATTTATTTCTTATTATGTACCTTATCATTTCTATATTTTCTTATATTACAACAGGACAGATAAACCATATCACTTACTTATACTAGATAAATTAGACATAGTTCATTTTACTTGGACAGTGGGAGACTAGGCTAAGCCTATTGTCAAAAAATGTTATGCGAGACTTGGCTGATTTTTTTATGTGGCCATTAATATTATCTACCCATTAATATGTTGTTTAATGTTATTTTGTCTGGTGTTTGTATATTTCTGAACTTTCCTTGCTGCTTTTTCCTGTTCTCCAGTTTCCTCTTCTTCTTTCCTTCCTTTCTGGCCTTTTAAAATATGCATGTGTATTCTCTTTGTTTTATTTTATTCTTCTTCCCCTTCCCTTATTTTATTTTTTTTAAAAAGAGTGGCTTTAAGAATCTATTATAACTCCAACCCGTACCTTCAGAGTTGGGCATTTAGCCTTTTTATTAATAATATTTATGAATATAGACCTATTAAAAGAGGACCATTTATTATAATAAATATATTATAATATAATAAATAAGTCATGGGTTTCAAATAAATTGGTACTGAAAAAGGGATGATATGCATGCGAGTGTGGTGTTTACGCGAGCGATAGCGAGGGTAGTAAAACCACACGAGCAATGCAAAATGCCGTTTTCGCACGAGTTGCGTACCGTACTATCTACGATTGTTAGATTTTAATAATAAATGCAGAAAAAATAATAAACTTCCTGTATGTAAGCTCGTATTTCTCTTTTGATAAAGATGACATCAATTCGTTAGTTGTATTTTGCGCCGAATTAATTATTTCGGAAGGCGTATTATTCTCCTCATATTCTTCATAATCACTTAAATCACTCATTGATTTTCACAAAAAAACTTGATACAAACAGTTACTTTTATTAAATAAACATCAAATTAGTTATGTTAAATGTAAACAAACTCGCTAATCGTGTGTAAAGTTGAAGAATTCTTCTTCTTTTCGTCACTAGAGTGTGTGTTGTTGTTGTGTAAATAACTATTCCTGTGTTTATTACTATATGTGTGTGAGGTCGGTGAAAGGAGTTGATTGTATTTGTTAAACAACTTGAATAAAAATAAAATTTAGATCCAACAATGCGAATTTTAAAATTACTAAAGGAACAATGTTAGCGCAATGGAATTACATGAGGTGAGATGTAGGAACAAGACCAGCTAGCTCAAGGAGGATGGGAAATAGCTCAATTTTCTAGTGGAAAATGTAAGGTAATTAAACAAATAGAGGGAATTACTGAAAATACTTGCCACCTAGGAGAAAAACTATAACGTACAGAGATCGCTGAGTCATCAATATGTGATAGATAAATTTGTGCAGACGACACATATGATTAGTTGAACGTGAGGAAGAGATAATGGGGAATTATAAGGTAATGTTGGTATTAAAGCGAGAGATGAGGCAATGAGGTGTTTTCCTCATGACTGTGATATGAGATTAAGTGAGAGTTAGTAAACTCTAACTATTTCGTCGCGTTACGTTCGGTTAAACAATTCAACGCTTCGTTATTTAATTATCCTTGCCTTTATTCTACAGACGTTGCGTTGCCAAGGAGATGTGTTTAGTACATTAGTAAAACGAGGAAAATGCTCCTAGATGCATTATAGATGTACTCTTAACGTAATAGTATGAGATGTTCTTTGATTGAACTCTGAGGATTATAGTCTCAATTTCACTCCCCCTTAACTTTTGATATAGGTTAACAAGTGAAAAGCATTGAATCAGTGCATCTAAAGGTACAGTTGGATTCTTCAAAAGGTAGAAATTATGTGTACGGTAAATTGTTATAATAAATTCTACCGCGGGTATCCGCAAGCCGAGTGAATTTCCATTGAAAATTTGTAGTATTTGTATAATCGTAGTAGTTTGAAAGAAGTTTAAAATGCTCAACATTGAACTACAAATTTCCAATTGAAATTCGCTCGGCTTGCGGATACCCGCGGTAGGATTTATTTTAATGATACCTCATTTGAGTTTTTGTATTTTTTTTAATCTTTGCTGACTCATCTGGAGGTCTTAATGACGTCATAAAGAAAAATAATAAGAATAATTTACAATAGAGATCCTCGTCTCAACGAGCTTGATTTGTTGGTGCAATTTTCATTTTAATACGTCAATTCGTTCGAGCGCTATCGTGCTTACAAGAAATCCCCAAGAAATTATTACTATTACTATTGTCATTATTATTAAAAATATTATTCGAATCGCTTTGGTAACTCATTTTTTGGATTGAGGAACCCAAAAAACATAAGAAACGATACCTCATTTGATTTTTTGTATTTTTTAAAATCTTTGCTGACTCATTAGGAGGGGTTAATGACGTCATAAATATCCCATTTTTAGAGGGGATCCTCGTCTCAACGAGCTTGAATTTTTGGTGCAATTTCCATTTTGATACGTCAATTCGTTCGAGCGCTATCGTGCTCACAAGAAATCCGCTAGAAATACATATACCTATATATATATATAAAGTTTTGGAAAACCTATTTTTTCGTGATCAGGGACCCTTGAAACGTATTTTGGCCACAGTCCCGGCTCCAACTCCCGCCATGCCAGTGGGTCCATTAGCGAATTTTTTCCAATGGAAATTCGCTAAAATGCTGAATAATAAATAAACGTAACCATGGAAACCCGAAACTAATAACCAATGGGATGAAGAAATTAAATGTAAGAGAATGTATTTATTACTAGTTGTATGGCACAGACTTTTACTTCGTCACACACATAGTATATAAAGAGAACATATTGTAAGCGAAAATATTGGATTTTAAGATTTCAATAGACACATGTTTTATTGTCTAGACTCAAGACGCATGGGCCCTGAACTACTGAACCGATTCAGATTACATTTTTCATAGTCGTACATGTTTAGAAATAATATAATAACTCGGGGAAAAAATCGATTATTAATTTGTGCTCATGAATACAATATAATTTGTAATTATAAACAGCTCTGCCAAACTGCTTTGTAATTATAAACAGCTCTGCCAGACTGCTTTGTAATTATAATCAGCTCTGCCAAACTGCTTTGTAATTATAAACAGCTCTGCCAAACTGCTTTGTAATTATAAACAGCTCTGCCAAACTGCTTTGTAATTATAAACAGCTCTGCCAAACTGCTTTGTAATTATAAACAGCTCTGCCAAACTGCTTTGTAATTATAAACAGCTCTGCCAAACTGCTTTGTAATTATAAACAGCTCTGCCAAACTGCTTTGTAATTATAAACAGCTCTGCCAAACTGCTTTGTAATTATAAACAGCTCTGCCAAACTGCTTTGTAATTATAAACAGCTCTGCCAAACTGCTTTGTAATTATAAACAGCTCTGCCAAACTGCTTTGTAATTATAAACAGCTCTGCCAAACTGCTTTGTAATTATAAACAGCTCTGCCAAACTGCTTTGTAATTATAAACAGCTCTGCCAAACTGCTTTGTAATTATAAACAGCTCTGCCAAACTGCTTTGTAATTATAAACAGCTCTGCCAAACTGCTTTGTAATTATAAACAGCTCTGCCAAACTGCTTTGTAATTATAAACAGCTCTGCCAAACTGCTTTGTAATTATAAACAGCTCTGCCAAACTGCTTTGTAATTATAAACAGCTCTGCCAAACTGCTTTGTAATTATAAACAGCTCTGCCAAACTGCTTTGTAATTATAAACAGCTCTGCCAAACTGCTTTGTAATTATAAACAGCTCTGCCAAACTGCTTTGTAATTATAAACAGCTCTGCCAAACTGCTTTGTAATTATAAACAGCTCTGCCAAACTGCTTTGTAATTATAAACAGCTCTGCCAAACTGCTTTGTAATTATAAACAGCTCTGCCAAACTGCTTTGTAATTATAAACAGCTCTGCCAAACTGCTTTGTAATTATAAACAGCTCTGCCAAACTGCTTTGTAATTATAAACAGCTCTGCCAAACTGCTTTGTAATTATAAACAGCTCTGCCAAACTGCTTTGTAATTATAAACAGCTCTGCCAAACTGCTTTGTAATTATAAACAGCTCTGCCAAACTGCTTTGTAATTATAAACAGCTCTGCCAAACTGCTTTGTAATTATAAACAGCTCTGCCAAACTGCTTTGTAATTATAAACAGCTCTGCCAAACTGCTTTGTAATTATAAACAGCTCTGCCAAACTGCTTTGTAATTATAAACAGCTCTGCCAAACTGCTTTGTAATTATAAACAGCTCTGCCAAACTGCTTTGTAATTATAAACAGCTCTGCCAAACTGCTTTGTAATTATAAACAGCTCTGCCAAACTGCTTTGTAATTATAAACAGCTCTGCCAAACTGCTTTGTAATTATAAACAGCTCTGCCAAACTGCTTTGTAATTATAAACAGCTCTGCCAAACTGCTTTGTAATTATAAACAGCTCTGCCAAACTGCTTTGTAATTATAAACAGCTCTGCCAAACTGCTTTGTAATTATAAACAGCTCTGCCAAACTGCTTTGTAATTATAAACAGCTCTGCCAAACTGCTTTGTAATTATAAACAGCTCTGCCAAACTGCTTTGTAATTATAAACAGCTCTGCCAAACTGCTTTGTAATTATAAACAGCTCTGCCAAACTGCTTTGTAATTATAAACAGCTCTGCCAAACTGCTTTGTAATTATAAACAGCTCTGCCAAACTGCTTTGTAATTATAAACAGCTCTGCCAAACTGCTTTGTAATTATAAACAGCTCTGCCAAACTGCTTTGTAATTATAAACAGCTCTGCCAAACTGCTTTGTAATTATAAACAGCTCTGCCAAACTGCTTTGTAATTATAAACAGCTCTGCCAAACTGCTTTGTAATTATAAACAGCTCTGCCAAACTGCTTTGTAATTATAAACAGCTCTGCCAAACTGCTTTGTAATTATAAACAGCTCTGCCAAACTGCTTTGTAATTATAAACAGCTCTGCCAAACTGCTTTGTAATTATAAACAGCTCTGCCAAACTGCTTTGTAATTATAAACAGCTCTGCCAAACTGCTTTGTAATTATAAACAGCTCTGCCAAACTGCTTTGTAATTATAAACAGCTCTGCCAAACTGCTTTGTAATTATAAACAGCTCTGCCAAACTGCTTTGTAATTATAAACAGCTCTGCCAAACTGCTTTGTAATTATAAACAGCTCTGCCAAACTGCTTTGTAATTATAAACAGCTCTGCCAAACTGCTTTGTAATTATAAACAGCTCTGCCAAACTGCTTTGTAATTATAAACAGCTCTGCCAAACTGCTTTGTAATTATAAACAGCTCTGCCAAACTGCTTTGTAATTATAAACAGCTCTGCCAAACTGCTTTGTAATTATAAACAGCTCTGCCAAACTGCTTTGTAATTATAAACAGCTCTGCCAAACTGCTTTGTAATTATAAACAGCTCTGCCAAACTGCTTTGTAATTATAAACAGCTCTGCCAAACTGCTTTGTAATTATAAACAGCTCTGCCAAACTGCTTTGTAATTATAAACAGCTCTGCCAAACTGCTTTGTAATTATAAACAGCTCTGCCAAACTGCTTTGTAATTATAAACAGCTCTGCCAAACTGCTTTGTAATTATAAACAGCTCTGCCAAACTGCTTTGTAATTATAAACAGCTCTGCCAAACTGCTTTGTAATTATAAACAGCTCTGCCAAACTGCTTTGTAATTATAAACAGCTCTGCCAAACTGCTTTGTAATTATAAACAGCTCTGCCAAACTGCTTTGTAATTATAAACAGCTCTGCCAAACTGCTTTGTAATTATAAACAGCTCTGCCAAACTGCTTTGTAATTATAAACAGCTCTGCCAAACTGCTTTGTAATTATAAACAGCTCTGCCAAACTGCTTTGTAATTATAAACAGCTCTGCCAAACTGCTTTGTAATTATAAACAGCTCTGCCAAACTGCTTTGTAATTATAAACAGCTCTGCCAAACTGCTTTGTAATTATAAACAGCTCTGCCAAACTGCTTTGTAATTATAAACAGCTCTGCCAAACTGCTTTGTAATTATAAACAGCTCTGCCAAACTGCTTTGTAATTATAAACAGCTCTGCCAAACTGCTTTGTAATTATAAACAGCTCTGCCAAACTGCTTTGTAATTATAAACAGCTCTGCCAAACTGCTTTGTAATTATAAACAGCTCTGCCAAACTGCTTTGTAATTATAAACAGCTCTGCCAAACTGCTTTGTAATTATAAACAGCTCTGCCAAACTGCTTTGTAATTATAAACAGCTCTGCCAAACTGCTTTGTAATTATAAACAGCTCTGCCAAACTGCTTTGTAATTATAAACAGCTCTGCCAAACTGCTTTGTAATTATAAACAGCTCTGCCAAACTGCTTTGTAATTATAAACAGCTCTGCCAAACTGCTTTGTAATTATAAACAGCTCTGCCAAACTGCTTTGTAATTATAAACAGCTCTGCCAAACTGCTTTGTAATTATAAACAGCTCTGCCAAACTGCTTTGTAATTATAAACAGCTCTGCCAAACTGCTTTGTAATTATAAACAGCTCTGCCAAACTGCTTTGTAATTATAAACAGCTCTGCCAAACTGCTTTGTAATTATAAACAGCTCTGCCAAACTGCTTTGTAATTATAAACAGCTCTGCCAAACTGCTTTGTAATTATAAACAGCTCTGCCAAACTGCTTTGTAATTATAAACAGCTCTGCCAAACTGCTTTGTAATTATAAACAGCTCTGCCAAACTGCTTTGTAATTATAAACAGCTCTGCCAAACTGCTTTGTAATTATAAACAGCTCTGCCAAACTGCTTTGTAATTATAAACAGCTCTGCCAAACTGCTTTGTAATTATAAACAGCTCTGCCAAACTGCTTTGTAATTATAAACAGCTCTGCCAAACTGCTTTGTAATTATAAACAGCTCTGCCAAACTGCTTTGTAATTATAAACAGCTCTGCCAAACTGCTTTGTAATTATAAACAGCTCTGCCAAACTGCTTTGTAATTATAAACAGCTCTGCCAAACTGCTTTGTAATTATAAACAGCTCTGCCAAACTGCTTTGTAATTATAAACAGCTCTGCCAAACTGCTTTGTAATTATAAACAGCTCTGCCAAACTGCTTTGTAATTATAAACAGCTCTGCCAAACTGCTTTGTAATTATAAACAGCTCTGCCAAACTGCTTTGTAATTATAAACAGCTCTGCCAAACTGCTTTGTAATTATAAACAGCTCTGCCAAACTGCTTTGTAATTATAAACAGCTCTGCCAAACTGCTTTGTAATTATAAACAGCTCTGCCAAACTGCTTTGTAATTATAAACAGCTCTGCCAAACTGCTTTGTAATTATAAACAGCTCTGCCAAACTGCTTTGTAATTATAAACAGCTCTGCCAAACTGCTTTGTAATTATAAACAGCTCTGCCAAACTGCTTTGTAATTATAAACAGCTCTGCCAAACTGCTTTGTAATTATAAACAGCTCTGCCAAACTGCTTTGTAATTATAAACAGCTCTGCCAAACTGCTTTGTAATTATAAACAGCTCTGCCAAACTGCTTTGTAATTATAATNGGTCACGTACGTCATTTTCATCTTGCATTTTGTGGATGATCAGATGCTTGAGTAATGCAGCTTTGCGTGCCGGTCCTTTGCTTCTGAAAATTTTGGCTAACGTATCCCAGACGTCCTTCGATGTTTCGCAATTTTTTATTTGCTTCAACTCGGACGGGGATATAATTAAGATTAACTCCGATTTCGCGTTTAGATCGTCACTGTCCCACTTCGCGGCTTCTTCTTCTTTGGAAGACGGTGGTCGCGGAAGCTCCCCGGACACGTATTTCCATAAGGAATTTCGAGTGAGCACGGCTCTAGCTTGAAGCGCCCAGGTGTCATAATTGTTTCGCTTGAGCGGTTCAATGCGGTAGTGATTATTCATTTCTGACACAATAATAATAAATTGACACTTACCTTTTTGGAATTGAAATGTAACCGAACTAAACTTATTTAGCAACGATAGGCCGGCTAAATGCTGGTTCCCATAACCTGTTAGAATATAGCAGAGTTTTAGGCAGTATGAAAAGATACTTTAATCAACATAATTACACAACAATAAGAAACACATAATTTTCAAAAGTCAACTATAAGAAGAGTTTGACATTCTGTCAAACATAAACATTGATGGAGAAATAAAATTTCCCCAACAATATAGTTATTTATATGGTTGGTCGAAGAAAGCCTATAGACGTTGTCATATTAATTTAAACACTCTTCTCACATTTAATTTTGAATAAAACTAAAAAAAAAATTCATCCCTAGGAATAGAAACAGTTAAAAAAAAATGTTTCACCCTAGGGTATTGGCTTGGATGACGTCATATTCACTAATGTGCCTTTTCGTCGAGTAATTGTTACATTATTCTAAAAATAAGCGAAGAAGTAAAACACTAATTAGACGACTATTTTTTCATTCAAAGCTTTTCTCTAATCACCAAATTCCTTTTTGTCCTTAATTATTTTACTTTTCATTTTATACAGTGCCTTTGCTGACCGAAAATTATTTCCAAGGGTTCTTTCGGATAAATTCAAACCTGACACCTTCATAAACTTCAATAGTAAAATGACTCTTAAATTCCGTTTCCATTTGCATTTCTACCCTTGGGTCCTTTTCTACGTTACAAAAAGTTTCGGATTTGCCTTTTATTTTGTTTGCCCCTTTTTTAAGTTTCTGAACACGGTTCTAATTTTTTTTACTCTTCTACAGCTTTTACTTTTATATCTTTTTCGGTGGTTTGTTTAAATAAAGAAAAAATAAAAAAAAAAGAAAGAAGAGTTTTCCTAGAATTCGGTCTGCCTTGTCTCATTCCGGATGCAAATCGTTCGGTGGTTTTTTTTTCCTACCCCTTCTTCGGTTTTTCCTCTTTTTTCGTTTCAACTAACCCTGGATTGGAACCAAGTTACTGCCACCTAATGTCCCTTTTAACATGTAAATCACAGGAAAACCAAGAAAAGGGAAATCCTTCTACAAGCAAGAGAAAGGGAGAAGAGGTTAGAGGTCCCTTTTTTACTTAATTTTTTTTTTATATACACAATGCAATCACCCTTTTTTGGTTCTATTTCCTGTAGGCTGTTGGTCATCAAGCACAAGAGAGATGGAGGACGGAGAATGTAAAAAGGAAGGAGGATACTTGAAATTATTTGAAGAAAAAAGTAGGTCCGATGAAAGAAAAGTGAAAAAGTGTAGGAAGTTGTAATAAGACTAGATGACTAGGAGAATAGAGAAGAGGAAAGAGGATTTTTATTTGACAGGGGAATGAGAAGGAAGATCAAATTAAGTTTTGAGGGGAAGTTGAGTGTTAGTGTGTGTAGGGGGGGGGGGGGGG
>KZ651416.1:257358-267876 GCA_001010745.2 Gerris buenoi
AAAAAAAAAAAAAAAAAAAAAAAAAAAAAAAAAAAAAAAAAAAAAAAAAAAAAAAAAAAAAAAAAAAAAAAAAAAAAAAAAAAAAAAAAAAAAATCGGTCCGAGACAACTCTGACAAACTTTCTCATATTATAAGAGTTCATAATTACAAAACCCAGTTTTTCCATTTATTAGTTTTCATAGCTAGATTTAATTATTATTGAATGTTACATCAAAATATATCATAAAAATAATTTCTTCTCGGCGGGGAATCGAACCCGGGCACTCTCCGACCGCGTATTAAGATATTTTCTCAGTAAATAGATTTTTCCCGGAAAAACGGCTTATATCGTTAGATTCGTATTTAAATGGACTACATTTTAGAATTTTTTAATCAAAATCGTCGGAATCGTTTTCGAGAAATATTTTTTTTATTTTTAAAGTTTTTATGGGGTAGCGCCCCTAAATTTGGAACTAAAATTCATTTCTTGATTTCGCCTCGGGTTATGATTTTTCTGAATATGTATGACAAAGTTCGTCAAAATCGGCCCAGTAGTTTAGACTCCAGGTGTCTGAACAGACAGACATTTAAAAAAATAACACTTTTTTTGGACTCAGGGGACCTCAAAATGTGTAAATCCATCAAGATCTCAAAGTCGAATTTTCGCGCCATTACAATACTTTCTCTTTATATGAGAAAGTATAATAAGTATGACAAAAAAATCAGTTAGTTCAAAACGGTAAACAATGAAAATACTGACCACGCCCAATGCTGCTTCCTCCTGCTGCGAAGCAGAAGGATACTTAAGTGGCCTCTAAAGTGAGGAAAAGTTTCAAGGTACCTTGTACCCGATTTTTATTATATTTATATTATATTTGCTATAATTAAAAGAATAAGTTAAAAGTAAAAATAAGAAGGTTAAGTAAAAGTTATTTATTCTGTTAAAGAAGGTAAAAAAGTAGATAACAGCCGCTTTTACATTATATAAGAAAAGGGGGAGAAAGGCATAACTGCTTCCAAAAAAAGGGATGGTGATTATTGGATCAAATTGGTTGGAAATTATTTCCTACTTTACCCCCCACCCTCTCTTTCCAACAGACCCTAAACACTTAACAACATTTTCAAAAGGAAGTAGGGGGTCGTCTCGAATGAAAGCCCAACAACTACTTCAACAATTTTCTTTTGGAGAGGGGGGATCATGGGATAAACGCGACGGGGAATTACAGGAATAGAGTGGAGGAGGGATTATGGGTAGTGGAGAGGAGACATTGTGGGAAGAAAGCAGGGGAAGTGACAGAGACATTGTAGAAAGAATAAGTAGGAGGGGATGGAAGTTTTATTAAATATTTAGAAGCAGTTGGAAGGGCTTTCTAATAACGATAATTTTCCAAGCAGTGACAACTACCAAAAAATACGATTATTTATTTATTTTAACTAAAAATTAGTCATTCAAATTTTAAGTTTTTTAGGTAGTATTCATACTACGTATCGATTAAATGGTTAGAGCGCCTGTAACGGATATATAGGAGGCCCGTGGTTCAAGTCCCGGTGCTGGAGTCTATTTTTCTCTGTATTTCTCCCGTAGTTAATGATGATTATAATATGATTTAAACTCAAAATTATATTTACCCCTAGAGAAAACATAATATGTGAACATAATAATGCCTAGTTGTTTGTTTATATAAACACATATCGAACATTTTTTTTTTTTTTTTTATAACAATCGCCGTTATTCAGTTTTGTCCGTTAAGGGGTTTATTGAATGTTTTTGTGTTGGTACAGCGTCTATGTGACAAGTTTCAGCTCGATTAGTGTCTCCAAGAGGGTTAATTACGCTCTTAACTAAAGATTTTGACGACAGACGTCTGGCACAAACACAAGCAAACATAGAAAAAGAGAAGTTTTATATTAACTTTCTTCATATTAAAAATGGAATTAATTTGAATTTTTTTGCATTTGAATTTGAAATATTGCAGTTTTAAAACGTTCATTTTCTCATGATATAAATCAAAGAAAATAGTTTCTCAAACGATATGCTACCCACGAGAATTAAATACTAAGAATATTTAAAAATTGTAAGAAGAAAAATTATCCTTTTTTTTCGTAAAAAAACAAAAGCAGTAAGCAGTAGCTAATTATACTTAATGTTGAAACTAAATAAATAAGTTATATGATGGACTAAAGACCAAAATTAATAAGACAATGGCGGAAACCTCAAGAAAGAAGAACGTTAGAGAGAGACGAGATGATGTCGTTGAGAGTAGTAGTTTTAGGTGAAGAAATGTAGGACATAAAATCAATAGTTATTTACGCAACAAGGGAGAGAAGTATGTTTTCCTGGTCGAGGTTAGGTTTTCTCCTGAGGCACCGCGGAAGGAGAAAACTTCATTAGCTCCGAGGCTTGTCGGGGGAGATAACTATAGTATTAGCTCTCGAGGCTTACCGAGGGAGATAATCCCGAGAGCAGAAATACTTCGATCCATGTTGCGTATTAAATTTTATCTACGACTAGTGCACCATGGGTAATAGCTATCAAGTTTGTATATATAAATGTTTTACCTACAAATTCACGTAATTTAAGCACCTTAAAGTGATATTTAGTTACTTGATATATTAAAATAACAATTTTTATACTAAATATATACGTTTTTAATTTAATTACGTATAGTTTGTTTTTAATTTAAAGACTTTGTATGATAACCTAAAGTAACCTTCCCGAAAAATTAGTAAACAAAACAGCTAAAAAAAAAATTCCTACAACATAATACTTAAAATTTACCTAAAAAATACCTTTTAAGTTGGTATGATTGTTTTTTTACTCCCAAGGGAAGTTCCCTGTTATTAGCAATGTAAAGTCCACTTATAGTGCAAGTCGTAGATAAAAATATTTTGACGACATTCAAATAACTAATATCAGCAGAAAGCTTGTACATTCCTAATCAAATGCAAGATAACTTTGATAATGAGGTCAATGTATATAGGTATTCAAATTAATATGATGCCATTTTTGGACTACTTTCAGCGAACCATCCAAAACTTAAAATGGGATGAGTACTGAAAAGGATTTCTGCCTTGGAATTTTTGAATCCGGAAACATATTCGAATTTTATTTTTTCAGAATGCTTTCCTAATGTTACCTTCGGTAAGCTTTTTTTCCTTTTATTTAATTGTTATTTTATTAATTATTATCATTTTAATTAATTTCGCTAAGCTTGACTTAACATAACTACTATCGAAAGGTAACTCAAGTTTTCTATTGTTATCACAATTCTTAGTTTTTTATGAGTCTAATTTTTGTATACTTTTATATTCTAATACAGTTAACATTGTTTTTAGTGGTGCTAAATAATTACTGACAAAGTTAGACCTACTGAACTGGGAACGCATTGTTCATATGTGCCTCTAGATTGTAATAGTGAATTCTAAACCGAATTAATGTTAGGGCAAGGAGACACTTTTAGTATAGACACGGCTCAAACCACACCATTGTGCTCAAGTTCCTCATAGTTTATTACCTTATAAAATGTTCATGACCCCGTAACAGTGAAATCGTAATCATAAAGCATGAGTAGGCCCTCGTAGCCCCTCCGCATTACTGTCAGGATTAAGTTACAAACGCATGGTTAAAGGTTTAATGGTGTAGAATATTGTAGAGCTACTCATTTTATTTTTACACTCATGAGATCATGGATAATTTAGATGTTTTTACTATTACTATTTGACTATTTGTATGAAATTGCTACATAGTTTCAACATTAAAAATCCGGCTCAAGGGACCACATTTGTTTACAATTACATTAAAATAGCCAACAAACCTATTATTAAGAATTTAGATCGTTTTCGCCAATTAATAAGTTTTTTCGGTAGTTGGAGTCATCCCAATTATTTTCCCCCTTTCTTTGGTAATATAGCCTAAAAAATAAAGAAAAATCGAACGCAGTCTCGGGTCTTATACTCACCAAAAATTAACATGTAGGTGACTACCAAGTAGACACTTTATAAAATAAATAATATTAAATATTTTAAAATGTAAATAAATTATTTCCTACATCAATAATACATACCCATTTAAAAAAAAATCTATATATAAATAAAATTTAACGTGTTTGTGTGCATGTTCTACTTATAAATCTACCGTTTTAGTCCGATTTCGATGAACATTTTTCTTGTCTGGTATTACAGTTTTGATAGAATAAATTACCATATGGAAAGAACGCACACTCCACCAGTGTGGGTTCTTTGTAGGTAAACGGGAGGAGTCCCTCAGTGTTATAACAAACATTGAAGATGGGTTAAGAACATTATTGCCTGAAATTAAAGATCAAATGCTAAATTACATGTTTATGCAAGATTTTAATCTGTCCCATCGCTCCTTGCAAACAATTCAATACTTGAAAATGAATTGCCCAGACTTAGGCAACCTTTTGCTTAACTTCAATGTTTGTTATAATTTTGAGGGACTTCTCCCACTATCTACTACAAAAGCTGAGCTATAAGTATTAAAAAAAAGTGAGTTTTTTTGGCCCACTGAATTTATATATATATTTAAAACACAGCTCTTTCTGTCGTGTGTCCCAGCGGTGGCGATTCCTGATTTTTTCCTCATGGTCGCTATGAAAGCTGTAGATTTCTCCGCTGTTGTCTTATTTTCCGTACTCGTCCCCTTTTTTTTATCGCGGTGTAAATATATTGCGGAGATTATGTTGTCAAGGCAATTCAAAACAAACTCTTTGTATCTATGTGACCTGTCAAATTTTTAGTGAGACTTAAAAGTGCTGGACTGGGTTGCTTTTTTTAGAAGAGTACTTAATGAAATGAGTGCCTTCGAGATTCGTTGGTAATTAGAATAAACCATTCTAAAAATTCGGTTACTCTACAGGAATTTCTTTCGACAATCTTAATAAAAGAGCAGACAGATGAGGGAGGTACATAGCTACTTGGAGGTGCATAATTACTTGTACTCAGGAGATTACAGAGAACGGTGTTAGCAGACTTGACGTGGTGAAAGAAGAGAAAAGAGGACAACTTCCATTAGAAATTGAAGATGTCTCACCAAACTAAATTTTTATTTTATTGTTATTCTAATAGTTTACTTGTTTTGTGTAATTCTAATAGTTTACTTGTTTTGTGTAATTCTAATAGTTTACTTGTTTTGTGTGATTCTAATAGTTTACTTGTTTTGTTGATGACAGGTGTGAAGTTCGAGCCGGTCCAGAATACAACCTGCGCTCTCAGTCATTCCAAGAGTCGAACCTGTTCGAGTCTCTCACTTGGTTCTACAGAGATGAATCTTGCTCCCATCCTCTCTACTCAGTAGCTGTTTCAGGTCGCTATAGTC
Organism: Gerris buenoi; assembly: GCA_001010745.2. Lineage (NCBI taxonomy): Eukaryota > Metazoa > Arthropoda > Insecta > Hemiptera > Gerridae > Gerris > Gerris buenoi. The sequence continues at coordinate 262,676 of KZ651416.1, forward strand.
TCAGAGGTCGCTCTTGGCTTACCCCCGGAGCTACTAGGATTGATTATGCACCTCATACTATTGTGATAACTCCTTACACCCAACAGGTATGTTGTTTTGTTTACATTTTAATGTCATATTTAATGTTCATGCTTGTTGTGACATTTTTTCATATCTAGACGTCCATTTATTACTGTTCTTAGACCGATTCATTATAAATTTTAACATATTATGGCCTAAGCTTCACCCAAGTAAAAATATTAAGCCTTCTTCTTAAGTTGTTTTAACGCATATCCCAGCATTCGTTTAGCGCTAGTATTAGCAGCAGCCAATGCGAGTTTTTATTAAAAATACATGTCACCGGGATGGATAAAAGACACCGTCTTCTCGTTTTTTTTTTCTACAATCAAAGAAATATACAAACAAAACAAAGTCGATTAACGATTAGGTAGCAAAAGAAAGTTATTTTCGCCTACATGGCCAAATTTCAGGTTTTCAAAAACATAAAATACGTCGGGTATAGTAGAAACTTATATGATCATCCCAAAAGAGCAGTGGAAGTTAAGAAAATGAAAAATTAACCACACCTGCCCCATTTTACTTTATTTTTTTCACACGTTTGATGTACTTTTTCTTTCTCTTCACCTTATCTACATTCTTGATTGACACACAGTTTAGTACATGCTACTCCTTCCTACAAACTGGTCATGAGTTTCGACAAAATCCTTTAATAAAGAATAAAGAAAAATAAACAATTTTTATGTACTATGACTGAAATTCTTTTGCCTTTGAATTCTATAATCCAAGACAAAAATAATTGTCAGACATCAGGAAACCTTTTTGCTTCATGTCGGTCTCCGTCATATAACAATTTTGCGAACCACCATATCTTAAGAACTATACTTTGAATAAAATTTCGATGGTAGGTCATCGAGGTGAGTTATTTTTTTTAATTAGCCATGTCATTTTCTCCTCCTCATGGCTCTCCGTGTCATTTTTCCTTTGGAGGCGTACGAACTTTTATTAGCACCAATAACTTTAAAAGTGCTTATCCGATTTTGAAGAAATTTTAAAGGTTTGTCAAAGATAGCCCACAAATGATGTCATATAAATTTTTATGTCTGTGCACAAATTGTATTAAATGATAGTAAGTTTAATCCCTTTGGGAATTGAAACAGGTCCAAACAACCAAACTTTTAAGTTTCATGAGACCATGAATGCATCAATAGGACGAGAGGAAGCTATGTGCCACACTAATTTGCATTTTTTTTTTTTTTTTTTAGTTTTATAAAGACAAATCAGATTTAAAAATTATCATTGTAGATTACTTAATTTGCATGTATCCTCAATGCTGTTATTCTGTCTGACTCACATGACAATTGGAATGAATATTTAAACTGAGTTTTTTTGTATACTTTTGAATAAATGAATAAAATAGAAAGTTATTATTCTGCAGCTCTCTGCTCTAGGGTGGTTTTTTTATATTCTTGTATCTTGAGAGCCATTTTAACATATTGGCTTCATTGAGCTTATCAGAAAATGTAAATCATATATGTAATATCGTAGCTATTTTTTTTTTTTTTTTTTTCTTACGTTTCGGTTGCATGCACAGGTAAACATACACACACACTATATATATATACATATATATGTGTGTGTAGTGTTGATTGTTGATTTAATAGGTTTTTTTTCGAGTTTTATTTGAAAAATGTAATTACATAATTACTCTTTTTAACTGAGGATAGCATGTTTCTTAAATAACTTGATAGATAGAACTTTCCATTTACAGTGTTCACAGGTACTGGCTTGAATTATTAAATACATATATAGCATCGCTCAATAATTCCCATGGCTCTTTTAGACATCTAGGAGGATTTCCAGGAATGAATGGTAGTGATAAGGATAAGATGTGAATTAAAGAATTGTAATGTTGGGATATAGAGTATTTGCATCGTGGTATGGCTAGGTCCCGGACAAAGGAAAGTTCAAGGTCGTTGTGGAGGATGCAGTTAGAAATCTAGAAGGAAACGTTGATTATTATTGTTCTAAGTTGTTCTAAGGATTTTGGATTGGAGACTCTTTAAGTGGCCGACACACTTACTGTTTATTTGTGGAAGGTAGAGGTGTTGATTTGATGGAAGTGCAGGAGACTTTCCCGGGACTGTACTGTTCACTGTACAGTGTACAGTGTACAGGATCAGTCGGCCTGCAATCGTGTAGACTGAAACATCTTTATTTTATTTATTTACTTTCATCTGACTGCAGGCAAAACTCTTTTCACATTGTTTAAACATTTTGGACTCACGACACAATGGACCATAAACCTAATTTTATTATATTTATTTATTATACTTTATTATTTTATATTTTACACTTGGAGGAAATTTCAAATCTTCGAAGCTCTGTCACGAAAAAATCTTAGCGTTGTAGTCAACCTTTCCTCTGCACTTATTGATTGACGCATTTTGGTGTTCGTTTTACATAATGATAAGGGATTAAACGAAATGCAACATTTTGTTGAAATTGTCTACGTTTGTAGAAAGTTTAAGATCTTCTTTATGGAAATGCCTTAATTCACACAGGAGAGACACGAGTGAACTTGTCTCTTTTTTAGAACCAGTTTTTTTTATGTCCTGGCTGATTCCAACAATTCACCCATAATACGTGCAACACAACGTTTAACTAAGCATAGCGGGGACTGGCTGTTTTGTAGCCGCTGCGTTTAAAAACCAACAGATATCAGCCTACACGAGTAATGTGTGCTTGCCATACGATAATCGTATTTGACACCGTCTTAGTTAAATTGTAAGTGTGTTGGCATCTTAAGAATGCCGTAAAGGATCTTAGGAATTGGAGTTGAACGCTTGGTGCAACCCCAGAGTTCAATACCGTTTGATCATATGGGCTTACTTACATATCCTGGCGCTACAAACCTTGAAGGACCTTGGCCTCAGCAATCACCTTTGTCCTCCAGTCGTCTCGTGACAGCGCCAAACCTCTCCAGTTACGCACCTTAAGTTATATGTGCAGTTATGGTATTATAGTTAAGTATTAATTTTTATGTATATTAAGTTTAGATTATAGCGGTAGTAGTATGAACATTTGAAGCGTCGTTTGCAGTCTTGTCGTCTGTTTGGACGCTTAACACTCCGGTAATTAAAAAGAAATTAAATTTATATGAAGTCAATTTTTCAGGTCACTATCAGAGGTGATACCATGATATGGAAATCTGAAGATACGAAACTCACGATAAAATATAAAGCTCCACCTCGTTGCGGAGAAATAAATAGATATTAAATAATTTAGAAGATGTATTGAATAATAAGTATAAGAAGCTTAAAATTGCAGACTTCTTACGAATATTATGAAAGACCATATTTTACAGAATAATTTATCATAAATAATGAATTCTAGTTAACTCTCCATAAATAATAATATTATGAGGTTGACACAACTTAGCTCCCGTACATAACATGAATTATCAAAATGGTAGCAATGAACAAGAAATATGTGTTTATATTATACATTAGGTAATTTTCATTTAAATTTGAATTTGATGTCCCCCCCCACTTAAGACATAATTTGATAGCCTAAGTGGGACATTTTTAAAACATTATGCCATACATATAATTAAGATACATAATTTGTGTTAGTGAGAGACACCAAGGGATATGCCACGCAAGGGATGTGCCACGCAAGGGATGTGCCACGCAAGCGCGTGGTATAATTCAGAGTTTTAATCGTTCCTAGAAGTAGCGGAAAATTCAATTTTACTCGTATATCAAATCAAATTGCTCCACTTATTAGCCTGCTGTACCAGGGGTTGGAGGATCGAGAATCTTCCAAGTGAAAGATTTTTCACAGTTTGATAAAAAACAAGTAAGGCGCATTTCACGCAAGTACGTGAGGCGATAATCGCCGATTTCTGTACGACTTAGTTAAAATAATCAGGAGAAGTTGTTGCATATTCTTTTTCTACACTTTAAAACCTTTAAATTAATGTATAACATGCCATGGTAACTAAAAACTTTTTTTTTTGTCACCCGCCATATTGGCTGGGCCGCCATCTTGAAAATATTAAGTGTAGAAACTCCAAAATGCGTCCAGTTGCATCAAACGCCGAGATGCACCTGTGTGCCAAATTTTATATTTCTAGCTATAGTAGTTTATGAATTGAAACAAGCCAACGGACAAACGACACCAACGGACAGACGGACAGACGGACAGACAGAGCCGTTATATAAGGTTTCTTTTTGTACTTTGTACAGAAATCTAAAATATCACTTAGACAAGTCTCGAATCACAATCTTCGTTTCATCCAAGCAAATATACTGCATCGCGCCTAAAGAAGTTTCTCTTAAAAAAAAGTTTTTAATAATTAAAGATAAAAAGGAAACGTTTGATATTATATTCGATTGTAAGTTGTGTAAATGAGTTTATTCACTAATACTTGAATCAGGAATCTTTTCCATTGAATTTCATCGCAGTAAAATCTCAAGTATATTTCCAAGTTAGGATGGAGAGTGAAAAATAATTGGATTATAGATAAAAAGGAAAAAAATTAAATCACAGAAATTCATATTTTTTTCCCCCCTCTTTTAAAATTCATGAATATTTAATTAAAGAATTTGTTTTTTAACGATCTTCAGTATAATGAAGTAGGATGAAAGAAAATCTGGATAAATCCTGAAGGAGGTGTTAAATAACATGATAGGAGCTGTAATAAAATTTGTTTCTTATTACACTTTGGATTTAATTAACTTTAATTTATTATTTGATAAAAATTGAAAAAAATACACTCACACACACACACACACACACACACACATATATGGGCCGCCATCTTGAAAATATTAAGTGTAGATACCATGATATGGAAATCTGAAGATACGAAACTCACGATAAAATATAAAGCTCCACCTCGTTGCGGAGAAATAAATAGATATTAAATAATTTAGAAGATGTATTGAATAATAAGTATAAGAAGCTTAAAATTGCAGACTTCTTACGAATATTATGAAAGACCATATTTTACAGAATAATTTATCATAAATAATGAATTCTAGTTAACTCTCCATAAATAATAATATTATGAGGTTGACACAACTTAGCTCCCGTACATAACATGAATTATCAAAATGGTAGCAATGAACAAGAAATATGTGTTTATATTATACATTAGGTAATTTTCATTTAAATTTGAATTTGATGTCCCCCCCCCC
>KZ651416.1:290753-303827 GCA_001010745.2 Gerris buenoi
GAATTTATTTACTTCACATAAATGACAACCATCTAGAGAGCTGATCTTAAACCTATAAAAGGACAAATCTTTGTACAACGGATCTCCCCAACACCAAATCTAAACCGTACCATTGATATATTTGAAATAATATAAATATGTAATATAATCGATAAATAATATTATAATGGATATATTTCCTGTTTTGCTGTCATTCATTGTTTTTCTCTTATTAATAAAAATTACAAATTTGAAACCTGTCAAATGGAAGATTGTAAATTATAGGATATGGCAAAACAAATAAAAATAACTTGAGGCTTTTTTCCGAACTAGCTTTTCCATACAGCAAAATTTGCTGAAAACCAATTAAATTCTGCTGAAAGATGACTAAAAGTATTAAAATAATGCATCGTCATCGAGTTCTGAGCTCTAAAAGTTTCAAATATCTAGCTATTCGGGAAGTTAGTTAGAAATCGATTGCCAGATTTGTACCGGACAAACAAATAAACAAGAAGCTAATAAAAACGTAGTAAAAAGTTGAGTGAAAGTTAACATAAAATATATTTCGATTTATCTTTATATCAATGCTATGGTTCATTTTGTTGGACGCCTCAACTTATCTTTGTATTTGTGATTATTAGTTACATGAGAAACACGTTTCAATTGTTAAATCTGTAGTAAGATCAGTTATATTTAATTTTAAAGGGTTATCGACTTGTTAAATTATTATTATTATAAATATTTTAATTAATTTAATAACAATACATAAATAATATGCCGTAATAAAAGCACGAGTTATATTCCTGACCCAATTTTATATCCTGTAAATTATTAATTTTAAAAAGCATAATGTTGTGACAGAATATAAAAATGACATAATTATTCTTCTTATTCGAGAAGTAATTTGACTGACAGGTAGGGTGAAAAAAGCGAGAATGAAAATGATTAAAATATGGAATATTCTAAAAAAGCAGGATAATGGCAAAAAAAAAAAAAAAATACGAGTGTTTTCTTTACCAGCGAAGCTTTTATTTTATTAGCTAGGGTGAAAGGGAAAATATTGTGGAAGCAAGGGGGAAAATGTTTGTAATTATCCCTGTTGGTGAAAAATGGTGTATTCTGTGTATGTTGGATTTATATGTAAATGCGCCTCTTTTTTTCTTCTTTGATATCCTTTTCCCCCTCCTCTCTATTATACGAGCAAAAATGTAATTCTCCTTTGCACCCACAACAAATTAGAGTTAATACATAAGCGAACCCACGACAACATTCGAGTAAACCAGAATTTATAGTAATGTGTGAGGGTTGTAGTTTTTGATAAGCTATCCACTCGTTCCTACCCTGACTTGGATATGACGGTATCATCTTATCTTATGAGTATCCTACTGTCATTTAACTTTTATTAGTCCATTTTCTCCTCTCGCCTCAATATTTTTATTTTACTCTACCTCTGAATTATATATAATGGAAAATAGTTTTTATTTTCACTGAACTTACGAGAGTAATCATTGCCTGAGATTTTTATTTTTTTATGATGAATATTTCATGTAATGATAATATTTTAGTTTTTATATTTGTTAAACCTATAAAACAGATTTATTGTCGTTTTTATAGTGAAACATCATCTATCCTGTGTACGAGTATATGCTAAGCTCATATATTAAATATTTGTAACTCTAATGACCAACAGCTTATCATGCATGAAATTTTCATTGTAATACACGACCGAATCTGAATAAATTCAGCATCTACCATACATAATTAACTATTTCTCATTACTCTTATTTTTGATTTATAATTTAAATAAAGTAATACTTATCTACAAAAGTGGAATGGAATTACACAGAATGTTTAAAAACAGAAATAGTTACACTTTAGCAGCAGGGGGGATAAAGTGTTGTAGTAGTGTTATTAGGATGGAAGTGGTTGATCCATCTCAGCTGGGTTTTACCTAATGGTAGAAGTGAATTGCTGATGACTTACTAAAGTGGTCAGCATTGGTATTAAACATTAGAAATTGTGGAGTTTTTTTTTTTTAAATATGTTGGACGATTGTGTTTTTGAATATTTTTGCCATCTAGTACAGCTTAAATGCTTACTAACAGCATTTTAAATAATTCTTAAAATTACCTTATTTTTAAATTTACCTTGATAAATCGGAAATTTTAACATATAAAATAAGTACATATTATGTAAATATTTATTCTCGTCATAATCTCTATGAACACAAGTAAGGCCGCTAGAGTACCTGAATTTTCTGAGTCTCTGACCTGTTTTTGGTGAAATTTGGATGGTTGAACCAAATTAGGACCAATATTGGTTTAATTTAATTTCAACTTCTTTGGCCTATTCCTTTTTCTTCTAAATGCAACCTCGACGCATATTTATTATTAAATGATAATAAATGTGATCACACTATATGAATTGAATCTTGTTCAAAAAATGCCCCTGTAATAGGGTGGGCCAATTTTTTTTTTTTTTTTTTTTTTTTTTAATTTGAATTTGAAAAAGTCCAACCTCGTAATACTTGTGTATGCATTAGAAACTATCATAATGCAAACACAAGTATTACGAGGTTGGACTTTTTCAAATTCAAAAATTTTTTTTTTCGGCCTACCCTATCCTGTACTTGGCTTCATTGAAATCAGATGATTGCCTGATATCTGATCATAGAAAAGTATTGTAAGTATGGGCCATTAAACATAAACGACTATATACATTTTTAATTTGTGAAAATTGCATTTTCTGGCTATATAAGTGATTTTTTATTTATGATATATTTTATTTAAACCAATCTGCAAGTTTTTACGGGAAAACGTGCTTGCATGGTCAAGGGAGTAAACGTAAATTGGACGTGATTAAGGTTTCAGTTGTTGTTCTCGCACATTGTTCGATTCGACAGCGAGGGAAAAAGGACTTGGGATTTGAATAGAAAGGTTTCCAGAGCCTACCTCTACTCCCGTAAGCCCCCTACATTAATATTAACATCGGTGACGCCACCCGAATTTTCCCAACCTTCTCCTTAAAACTTTTCACTTTGCGCGCCATTTCTCGGGGTTATTTCCTTTATCTCCATTTACCCCCTATCATAAAGTCAACAAACTCTCCCCCTTAAGTCCATCCCACCCTCCCTAGAAAACAAACCCTCGGCCTCCCTCCTAAAACAGAGTAAAACCCCCCAAGGGATGTTCTAACTCCGTCGCACAACTTTACAATTTTATCGGAAACTTTATCCGGTCCAGAGGACCAAAAACATTATTAGGTTATGAGGAAAATTGAGTGCGTAAGCTCTCAGTAAAGTCTCTTGGGGACGATTTTCCAAAGTTTTTACGCCTGAAAGACGAAATCGTACCTTCGGAACCTACTCAGTTTCTAAAAACATTTCCTATGTAATCATGTTTGTAAATGCTAATTATTCTTTACGTTCAAATCCGAATCTCTACATCTTACCACTTTGCAATTCCACTAAAATGTTTCGGTCGATACAAATATACGAGCCTCACGTTTCAAAATACAAGGCGAGCGCGGTTCGGTTACGTTTTGGCAAAGGGATTACATTACCCCCTACCTTTTCTCCCTCGGGGAGAATTCTTCATTAACAAATTCACCGACAATCCAACCGACTTGGTGGCGTTATCTCGCTCAACTTCAGATGGAATTTATATCGTGCCGAAGATATTCACCCTCCCCCTGCTTTACCCTCGGTGCGTCTTCTCCCCCAGCGTTGAATATGTAAACCACCTGACCCTGTTTTGCATCTTTCAAGCCCACACCTATCCCTGATTTTATCTCAAATTTATCTCAAAACTCTATCATTTAAATCACTAATTTAGTAGCTTATATAATGTAAGATTGAATTTTTAAAAATGTTTTGCGTATTTTCGGTGAAATTAGTTTATTGCTTCCGAGCTTACCAAGGTAACGGAAACTACATAATCGTTCTGAGGAATGAAAAAGTTTTAGTGCTCCGATTTCAAATATTCCAAGACAGTAATCCGTTTTAGACATGAGGGAACATTTTTAGTTCCGTGTCTGTCTTTCGGTCTGTCGGTTGCTCTATTTTTGCGAACCAACATATGTATCTTAAAAACCACTCGTCCGATTTTAATGAATTTTACATGGTAGATCACGATTTGCCCATTGTTGGTCCCATATAAGTTTCAACCTTCTGCGACCATTTGTTTCTCTTTAACATGCACAAAAACATCTTGAACCCATCTTGAATCAAGATTATGGATTCTAAAATAGATTGTTTAGTTTGAACTTAAGGAACCTGCCTTCAAAATTCCATGGTCATAGGACTTGTCAATATAAATAGAAATGATGATGAGTCAGTCAGTCTTTGTCAGTAGTCATCAATAATAATTATCAATCGTTCAGTAGAATTTGGATTTTTAAATACAGATTTAATTTCTTTTATTTATTTATCGATGTACTGTACATTAGTAAAGCTAATTCTCAAATTATTTATATTTACTAAATATTTCTGAAAATATTAATGGGTGAAAAAGAGGGTCTGATCCTCTTTTCTAGACTCTTGAAATAATTGAAAATTGATGAATTTTCATTTTCTTTCCTCTCCTAATTAAATTAAAATGCGACGAGGTCTTTGACCTTTTCCTTAGCGTTTGTGTCTAAAGCTTTGCTTCGTCTTGACAATATTTTACCTTTTGCCCTGAAATAAATTAAAATTAATATAATATCGTCAAGGGAAAAATATTAACCATTTTCATTATATTTTCATCGTCGAAAACATTTAAAGATGAAATAATTAAAATAAAAAGAAAAAATATAAATACTATTTCTTCAATCTTGTTATAGTCAAAGGTTTTTCAAGCAAATGACATATTTGCCTAGGTATTAACTATAAATTTCTTATTCTATAAACAACGTTTAGTTATTAGTGTACCTCATTAGTTCCCTCACTTTTTATGTTAAACGAACGGAAACTTGAGTTTGAGTATAGAATAAAAAGTAATAGTTTGTAGGATATAAATGTTACTAAAACATTAGTATGAGGCTTTTAAACAAATTTTTGATTTATTATTTAGCCGCAAATATAAAAATTATTTATATCAAACAGCTTATTTCACTTAAGGTCATTACAGCTCAGTTACAACTCAAATTCGGAGACCCCGCCTAGTAGTGGTACTCCAATATTTATGATTAGAAAAGCATTAGTCTATGCCTATAAGATGGTCACAGGGCTATTTTCTCTTTAGGTGTCGCCTCGGATTACCAGGAATATGAGGAGAGGTTCTTGACAAGAGAATTAGGATAGTGGATGAGCTTGGAAGGACTTGTTACGAGATGGGGCTAGGATAAGGACATAGGGGACAGGTCGTTATGTATTATATGGTTGGCCACGTAGGAGGGATCATTATATATTTTTCGTAGGATTAAGGATTGGATCTTGTAAGAATCCGATGGTTTCATTTTCATTTTCAGTTGTTTTTCATATTTAGTCGTATTCTTTATTAAATGGGTTACTCATTTAGAGTTTAGAGTTACTCATAGATTAAACGTGTTACTCAATCAAAATCGAATACTAAAGTAACTTTTGTTGGAATTTATTTGCGGACTCTGTTTGTAAAAGGAGTATTATCGCGTATTACATTTGTACTTGGACTATTTTATTGTTATTTTGTATTATTCTAAAAACCATTATACATTATTTTAATATAGAGTAATAATGATATTATTATTATTAAATACAGAGTAACGCCATCATTGTTTTCATTTTCGGGCTGAAATATTTTCTACTGTACTTATCAAGTTACTTTCTTTGTACATACACATACATATTCTATTTTTTGATAGTAGTTATAATTTGTTTGTTCTGGCTTAGATTTGACATTGAGCGGTGATTTAATAGCGGGCTAGGTGATTTAATGGGGGTGAATGAAGTTGGTTTGGGCTGGTTTGAGGTGTTTGGAGGTGGTTTGGGGTGGTGGAGGTGGTTAGGGATGCTCGTACAAGTAGACGGAGATGGTTAGACTAAACCAGCAACGGGAGCCAGAATTCTGGCCCGAGGTCATGTCGAAGCCAGAAAATCCGCTCAAGGTCAAATCTAAGCCAGAACAAACAAATTATAACTACTTTTGATAAAGGGTTTTCCAATATATTATGTATTACTTACTCCATTTTTTTCTTAGTAACAAGTACCAAGTTAAGAATTTATCTTTGTACATTCCTTTTCTATCGTATATCGTCGGAGACACCCACCTATAACTTAAGTCCTGGGTATAACTGTATTTAAATTTTATCCGATTTATAATAATGATATAATGTGTATAAAGAGAATAAATAAAAAGATTATTTAATGTCTTTATAAAAATATTGTTTAGAACTATAATAAAGAGAGGTCTTTCCATAACATTACATCCTACAATTTCTTTTTAACAACTTCAATTATTAAACAATACTTTGGCTCAGTTTTTTCCCTTCATTTTTTATTGTCAGTGAAGGTATAACACACTCTATCCAATAACATGAGACTATAACGTCCAAATGAGAGTGAAAACTGTAAAATTTGAGTCAATTTAGCAAGATTAGAAAAATAAGAACCAAGTTTAAGGTTTACAGTCTGATTTAATACATCTACTTGGTTCTGGAAATCTAGTTTAAGATACTACCTTGGACATAAAACATCAAATCACCCACTATCAACAGGTGTAAGGTGGATACCATGAAAACTGTGTCTTTCTTAAAATACTCACTTCGGCCTGATGGACCATGTTACATTTACAACCAATGTATTTTTATTACCTTCAATATTTTCCTGGATGTATCTCATGTATCTGTATCTATCTATAACCAGGAGGGAGGGTAAGATAGTTCAACTTCTAGTTCAAATAACAAAGAAGATAAAGACCAAAAGATACGATTCTCTTTAAACTTACTTTACTACTAAAAGAGATATTGAGATATTGGTAAATGAAACTTTTTCTATTTCTTTTGTCATAAACTTTTCTGTACCTCTGGTTATAAAACGAACTATAGAAATAGAAATGCCAAAAGAGAGTTGGATATAGTTTACCTCCTAATTTTTACTTAGAAAAAAACTATCCCCTAACCCCCCTTATCTCCTATCGCACTCTTACTTATAGTTTAGCTCCTAATTTTCACTAGAAAAAACTATCCGACACACCCGAATAAAACTTTTTTATATCTACCTACTAAATACTCAATTTAAATCCCTTAAATTTCCAATTTAATTTATTTATTATTGAACAATGTTTAACAGGTGGTTGTTTTGACAAAATGTATTTTCATCGATATCTCAAGAACTAGACTTTTCCCCAGAAAACAACTTATATGGTTAATTTCGTATTTAAATGGACTACATTTATGAATTTATTTATAAAAAATACAAGATAAAAAGAACTTTTTATATATTACGTTTTGAAATTTTCTGTTGACTAAATAAAAAATAATAAATTTGAAACCCGTCAAAAATGAAAAATCAATATTGGACATGTCAAAACAAATCAAAAAAAACTTGAGGATTTTTTTTGGAACTAACTTTCCATACAGCTAAATTTGCTGAAAACGAATTAAATATTGCTGAAATATGGCTAATAGTATTAAAATAATGCATTGTCATCGTGTTCTGGGCTATCCTAAAAGTTTCAAATGTCTAGCTACTCGGGATGTTAGTTAAAAGTCGATTGCTAGATTTGTACTGGACAAACAAACAAACAAGAAAGCAAGCTAATATAAACGTAGTAAAATAGTCGAGACTGTTTGGTTTTTTTTCACGACTTTTTAGGGGCATCGTCCTGGGTTAAGTTTAAATTAATTTCAATGTTTCTCTTCTTTGTATGATTATTCTCAACATTTAGGTCTAATTTTATTCAAATCAGTTCTGTAGTTATGGTTCCACGCCTTTGCACAGCAGAGTCGACACAGGTAATCTTAAAACATGTAAATCCACAATATCGATTTTTTGCGCTATCAAAATACCTTCTTTTTATATAATAATTAGTATATTATGAAATATTAAAATATATTTTTGCATATAAATCAGCTCAGAAAAATCAGCTCAAGATAAATACACTTAAAACTATTAAATCTATTGCAGAAACCAAATAGTGAAATAGATATAACTTGAGGTCTTACCCTAAGTAATGCTTTTTGCGCAATACAAACGTTGTGTACTTTCATCACGCTCTTAGTAATTTACATAACATGTTAAATATCTTTCTAATCAAGGCAACTCTTACCTAACACTGGGAATGCTATGTAAATTGGGATATAACTCAATATTCGGGTTGTTTGATTGTTTATTGTGTTAGGGCTTGAGTTTGAAATTGGACCATAGATTTAGAGAAGGCTGGCTCGAGGGTATGTATGGGCCTAACTCAAGGCTTAGAGTTAACACTGGAACTCCACCTACCTGAACCTGAAACAGAGTTATATATCATTCTATTCTAACTCTAACCCGTACATTTCCATCATCTGTTTCCAACTCTCCCCCACCACTCTCCTCTAGTTTGTATATTAGACGACAGAGGGAATCCCTGGACACTGATGTGAGGAGTTTTGAATAACATTTATTTATGCATATGCAGGCTTACAATTCATTATAGTTAAATTAAATTATATCTAACTGGGGCTACCGCATTCATTGATTCACTTGCCTTGAGGCTATCGCATTCACTCATTCACTTACTTCACTTTGGGGCTAGCGCTGTCGCCCTTGCCTTGCACCTCAGACTTCTATCTTTTTGTAAAATATGTAAATCTAAATTCACAACAACATCAATTGATATGTTGTAACAATCTACTGATGTGTTGATCGTGATGTATTCTCTAAACTCTAAGGTTATAATTTAATTTATTTTTTAAAACAGACATTATTATGAACAGATAATTTCTAAAGAAACTGAAAATTGCCAAAGAAAAAAGTTTATTTGAAGAATTGATTTTATAAATTGATATCAATTGATTCCTTTTTTTTTTTCATTTCCTACTTGTAACTCCACCTGCTGTCTGTAAAGTTTGAGCCCTTTGTTAATTCTCTCTGCTTCTTCTGTTCCTTCTAAAGGTCTTAGAGTGTTACTACTTCGGACTTCTTAAGTCCTCCAGAAGAAAATAAAAGTGAATAGTTTAACATAAATCACCCATTGAAAATAAAAAAGCAGCCCTATAAACTTGAATAATATTATCTCATATACTGTTATACTAAATTTAAAAAACTATTAATTTAATTAGTATTTCATTATTGAACACATTTAAATAATATTTTGTTTTTGATTTTTTGCTAAATTATATTTAGTTTAATCTATTTCGCGAAAATCATTTATACAAATTTTTATATGGTGAAATTCATATTTTAATGGATTTTTTTTTTAAAGTAAAATCGAAAAATTTTGAGGTATAATTATTTTTTTCTTTATCAGAGGTTATTTAAGGAAATGGAGTTAAAATACATTTCTTAATATTTTGGGGGGCTTCACCGTCAAATTTACATGTAAATTAGAATTTTCTAGAATTCTATTTGATTTTTTTAAGATCGCATACCTTTGCTCATAAAAACACTTATTGCTCCAAAAGTATAAAAGAAAAATCACAGGGAAGTACTTGCCCCAAGTACTTTTTAGGGTTTTGTAGATGAGTAAGCATACCCATTATGTAATTATGATTTCTGGTCTTCGATCTCAAGAGTCCGGGTTCGATTCCCCGGGGGGTCACAATGTTTTTTATCAGTAATAAACCAATAAGGAATGCAAACTTTAAAAAAGCAAATATATATTTGTGTCCTACTCTTCAGCAGCTTTCATTTGATACCCAACTCAAAATTTTTGAAAAATAAAATTTTGGGCGCACCCCAAATTTTTGCGCACAAAATTGACAATTTTTAAAATCTTTGAATGAACTCCCGGAAATATCATCGCCCTAATATAAGGTATTAGCATGAATTATTTCGAAATTTTAGCACCAGCCGATCTATAGTGGTTGGGGGGGGGACAATTTTTTTTGGGTATATTTTGATTTTTTCCCCCTATAAGGAATGCAAAATTTGAAAAAGCATATATATATTTGTGTCCTACTCTTCAGCAGCTTTCATTTGATACCCAACTCAAAATTTTAAAAAAATAAAATTTTGGGCGCACTTCACTATTTCGCGCCCAAAATTGACAATTTTTAAAAATTTGGGATCAACTCCCGGAATTTTCATCGCCCAACAATAAGGCATTAGCATGAATTATTTCGAAATTTTAGCACCAGCCAATCTATAGTGGTTGGGGGGGGGGAAATTTTTTTTGGGTATATTTTGATTTTTTTCCCCTATAAGGAATGCAAAATTTAAAAAAGCATATATATATTTGTGTTCTACTCTTCAGCAGCTTTCATTTGATACCCCACTCAAAAATTAAAAAAAATGTAAATTTTTGAGTTTACCACATTTTTTTGAATTGCGCATGCGCAAATCTAATTATGGACTTCTGTATATTTTTCCTCTGGTTGGGTCAAAAAGTTGCACCAGGGTTCCAAATTTCAGCACTTTCGCTTGAACGGTTTGGGCCCTATGAACCAAAGAGCGACGGACGGACGGACACATCACCCTCGGCATAAGGGTTTTGAGAAGTATCTACAAAACCCTAAAAAAATGGTATAAGAATAAAAATTGGTCTAGCTTTTATACTTTTGGAGCAATAAGTGTTTTTATGAGCAAAGGTATGCGATCTTAAAAAAATCAAATAGAATTATAGAAAATTCTAATTGACATGAAAATTTGACAGTAAAACCCCCCAAAATATTTAGAAATAGATTTTAGCTCCATTTCCTTAGATAACCTCTGACAAAGAAAAAATAATTATACCTCAACAACTTTTCGATTTTACTTTAAAAAAAATCCATTAAAATACTAGACCAATTTTTTGTTGTTGTTGTAAAGCTTTATAAATTTCCTACAAGAATAGTGTACTTTTAATTTTCATGCCCCTAAATTAAATGGGAAAAAAAAAAAATACAAAAATTTTATTGTTAAGAAGAAAAAATCGATTTCTTGACTTCAGGAAAAACTTCCTTATTTACTAACGTTTCGATCAATTTTAATATAATTACCCATTCATTACAGTGGAATTTTTAGTAAACTTTGCTGATAGTAAAAATGAAACATGTTTATTGTTGCAATTGTTCACATAGTTGAATTTACAAAACCATTCTTGCTTTATTTTCAATATGAAAAATGCAACATAACAAAAGAAGGTCGATAGGACACTTATTAATATAACATTTTTTGTTGCAGTGTGATATAGAATCACTACTTGCTCAGTGTCCTTGTTGAGCTGGAATACACTATAGATTATAGATGTTTTATTAAAAAGTAAAAACTGTTTCTACAACTAGAAAATATGTAACAACATAAAAAAAATAAAAAACAATAAAAAAATACACGCGCGCATAATTTTCTCGTTGAAAATGGTATAAATTATAGTTTTCTTTTGCAAAAAAATCAGTTGTGAGGAAAAAAGAATTTGCTGCAGTGTATAAAGCAATGTATTCATTGCTTGAAAAACACAATGAACCAACTAATAAATCTGAAAATATATTGTTTTGCTAAAAGAAATGCTGCATACATCGCCAATGCCTTGGTATCAGATGCAAATAAATGTATGTTTTTCCCCCCTCTTAGAATACAAGTACATTAATGCATAATTTATGTATTCCTTAGTTTCAAATTGTAGTCAGTTTAAAAGAATCGTTAAACATATCCACTTCAATGAATGTAATTTATATAAAATAACATGTTTTTAATTCTAGATATGGGAGCATCTGCGTGGAGGTCATATGAGTCGCTCATATGAACATGTTTATATGAGTCTCACGTCGACCTCCGACATGAACGACTCGCCTCTCCATAAATCTTTCTATTAATGTAACTTTTTTCTTCCGCAATTGGCACTAGGGCCCTGGTGATGGCCTTTTGTAGGCTGAACGCTGCATTTGCATTATTTTTTAATTTTCTTAGAGAGGCAGTTTCTGTTTTATTTTTAATGGTTTTATTTTAAAATTTAGCTAATATTCTCTGCTTGTTGGAACCATGTTCCTTATGGCACCTTACACCGTGTGGAGCCCGGGAGTGATTCCGAAAAAAAACGACCGTCACATAACCGATCGAAAACGATAACTTTAGTAAAAGATCACCGAGTTAATTGAAATTTGTTACACAGGTTCATTTTACCAATGCCCAGGCTGAGTTCGTTGGAAAACGTTATCCGTCCAAGCGTTCACGCGCAACGCTTGAGTAAATCTACGCTTCAAAAATCTTAAGACGGGGAAAAATGTTATTAAGAAAGCCTGTTACTTGACTTGTTTTGTTTATTTTTGTTATATGTTAAAAATATCACTTCGTATTGATAATATAGAAAATATAATCACGGTCTTGTTAAAAGTAAAATTTATCTGTGATAACGCTTATTTCAATATATTAGGTATATTATTATAATACTGCGTATTTAATCCAAGAAAAAATTCTAACTCCATCTATTTAATGAGACAAACAACGTTTTTAAATAATTTATTAAAACGAACACTGACAATTTTATGAAGATAAAGATCGCTAAATTTATTAAAGTGGACCAAATCGTTTAAAATAAAAAACCAATGTTTTTACCGATATCTTCCGTTCTAACGTATAACGATTTCAATAAAACTTCTTAAACATTATCTAAAGTACAATTGAAACAGGCATGTAAAATTTTAATCTGATACAAGCAGAAGCTTTAGATTAGGGAAGAGATATATTTTATAATATTTTAAATTAGTAGGCCGTGTAAATAGAAAACAGTCCTATTTCAATTCAACATCTTTTAAAAAACATACTCTTTCACTATAAACTCATCATGATCAACTTTTTTCTTATATTCAATATACATTTATAGTAAGACGCTTGCTTTAATTATACAGAAAATGATTTTATTTTAATTTTGCCTTCAAAATTAAAGTAAACAGTTCGTTACTTTTAATTTTGTCTGTTTTCTAACTCCGCCATGTATAAGTAGTTAGCAATGTATACGTACTTAGCAGTGTGATTTTAAAATTTATATTTAATGAAAAATGTAAGGAACTTCGTTCCTACCGGGT
>KZ651416.1:323795-343815 GCA_001010745.2 Gerris buenoi
CATACTCTTTAGCAGAGTACAGCGTATGTTACTTCGTTGGAAAGCTTATGAGTTGGCGCAGTTTTTAAGCTATTCATAAATATATGTTGACTATGCGGACAACAAAGTTATAGAGGGTCATATTTTTGTTGTCATTTTTAATAAAATATTTTATTAGTTTTTATTGGTTGTATTTTCACTTCAAATGGAGCTACAAGAGTGAATGTTTAGGATTTTTTAAAGGGAATTTAATGCTCTTTCCAACGGTGAAGACTACATCTTTTTAGCTATAATAGTTTTTGAGTTACAGAGCATTATCTTTAAAAATTTACAAATATATCGAAACTATATATATATCGATATATCTCGAAAACGAAAGTCGATAGGACATGTGATAATATAACATTTTTGGTAGCAAATTTGATATAGAATCACACCCTGCTCTGTGTCCCTGTTGAGCTGGAACACCCTGTATATATATATCCACGTTTAGTTAAATAAATGCTATGTTTTATATCATCGATTAGTAAAAAGTCACATTTCTACTCTCCAATTAGTATAAAAAGGGTGTTAGGATAATTAATATACAATAATTCTAAAATACTAACTCTCGTAATTAATATTATGGCAATATTATTATTATTAATATTATTATGATTATTATAACATGGTTTTTATAGCAATTAATTATGAATTGAAAATTTAAATGATAATTAATAAGATGACAGAAAATTTTAAATTATGATTATTATATCGCTCTAAGGTACGGTAAATGTGAAGCAGTTACCATTAACCAAATCCTTATTCCTCATTCTAATTCGATCCGCTATTTGGGGCTGCACTTAGATCGTCGTCTAACATGGGCACATCACTCTAAACATATACGCCAAACATGTAATACACGCTACAAACTCCTACATAGACTCTTAGGGCTGTTTCACACTACACGGTTTTCGCCGTACGGCAAAAAACGGCGAAATTTTTTAGTGGAGTGTAGGAGGAAACGGGGACTTTCACATTTCACGGCGACGGCAAAAAGCCGTACGGCCGCCGTGTAGCAGCCGTCTACAACCACTAAACTCACGGCGACCGGATAGCCGCCGTGTATCTAGTTGTCTATTTAATCAAATGTTTTTAAATATTGTTCTTAAATTTTTTTAAATTTTGTTCTTAAATGTTGCTCTTAAACTAGACATCGCGTGGCTCTATCATTGAAGCGAGCGTATTGCAATGAACTGAATATTAAAATTAATTCATGATGAATGTCATAGTAGAAGGTAGGTGGAAGAAGGTAGTGTGGAGTAGAGTGGGGGTACTCGGTACAAAGTTCACCTTCCTAGATAAACCTACACACTACACGACTATAAGATTCTTAACCACCTGCCGTAGCTTTTAAACAATTGTTATAAATGTATTTCTTCATTACGCAAAAACTACTGCTTGTATAGAGTTCAAATTTTACATGCTTGTTTCAATCGTACTTTAGACGATGTACAAGAAGTTTTATTAAAATCGTTAAGTTAGAACGTAAGATATTGGCAAGAAGGTTGTTTTCTCTATTTTAAACGTTTAGGTCCGCTTTAATAGTTTTAGCAATCTTTATTAATTCATAGCGGTGTCGTTGTTGGTTTTAATAAAAAATATTATTTGTAAAAAAATTTCGTCTCATCAAATAGGCGATGATAGAATATTTTCCCGTCCTGAATTCCAATTCAAGCTCACGTTTACGCGAGCATTGCGCGCGAACTCTTGGACGGATCACGCTGTCCAACGAACTTAGCCTGAGTATTAGTAAAAGGAACATATATACCAAATTTCAACTAAATCGGTCAACTTTTACTCAAGTTATCGTCAGACACGTAAACGTTACGGACAGACAGACAGACAGACGAACAGACATCCAAGATGCATATTTCGTTGAATGTAAGAAGCTCGCTTACGCTCGCTTCAATAATCTTTAAACATTGTTCTTAAATGTTTTTAAATGTTGTTCTATTATTTTTGCTTTTAAATGTCATTTAAAGGTAAATAAAATTAACAAATTAGTTTATATAAAAATAAGGTTATATTTCTCCCAGCATGACCATCATCAGACCTAAAATATATATATATTTTTTTAACATTAATAAAGAATAAAACTATAAATAAAAAAAATTAAATCACTTTACATATTAATTTGATTAATTCACAATGCAATAATTTGTTTACGGTTCATTGCACAGCACTTCACTACACTTTTTAAAAAAAACCTGATTGAAAAAAGCCGTGGACAAACCGGATAGTGTAAAAAGCCTGCCAATTCGGATTTTTGCCGTACGGCGAAAACCGTGTAGTGTGAAAAGCCTGCCAATTCGGATTTTTGCCGTACGGCGAAAACCGTGTAGTGTGAAAAGCCTGCCAATCCGGATTTTTGCCGTACGGCGAAAACCGTGTAGTGTGAAACAGGCCTTTCACAACACATCTAAACTCAACATTCAGAACAAAGTACTTATTTATAACACAATAATTAAGCCTATAAGGATTAATTAAGCCTATATGGCATAGACCTCTGGGGTTGCACCAAGACCTCCAATTCCTATCGAATCCAATCACTCCAATTCAAGATTCTAAGAAAAAAAGCTGACGCTCCCTTCTTTGTATATACAATTTTATGCTTCATAACGACCTCAAAATACCCTTTTTCTAGAAGAGAACTAGCCATATCCAGATACAAATCCTTCCACGATTCCCTTTCCAACTATTCTAATCCACTAGTCCACAGTCTGTTTTTCCGGTCCATTCCTGACAATGCGGACTAGACGCGTGAAGAGGCAGTGACCGCGAGACCTCTTATATAACTGAAATATATTTTATTTATTTCTCTCACTAACACAAATTGTATTATTTATTTAGTTTATATTATTTAAAAAAAAAAGAAGAAAAAAAAAAGATTATACAACAAAAGAACTGTAAAAATAACATAAGGAGTAATAAATGTTAGAGATGAAGATAGAAATAAATTAAGATGATCTAGATATGATGTTAAACTTGTAAGACTAAGATGTATTGATATGATTCTTTAAATAAAAATATTACAATTAACTCTCTATTATAGATAAAGATATGAAGATTATAGATAATGTTTTATGATAAAACAGGCTGGTCAGGTTTATGGAACCAAATAAAACAACTTACCTATATTTAAATTAATATTTGTTAATCGATCCAACACAAACACTAACCATAATATTTATTTTAACTATAACATTTTTTTGACCGGTACTGGTTTTTTCATAGAATTACGGTGATGTAAAAAATAATTTCATTGTGTCTGAAACACTACTTTACTCTGATTGCTATTGATATATTTCTTTACTTGTAACGTTCTCGTTTCAAGCATCTCTCGCTAAAAATTGATAGGTATTAATGGTCTCAAATTCCATAGATGGTCGTGTCGTATCTAGAGATGGGCTGTTGCTCATAACATTGAACAGGTCATAAATAACTTATCGATACCTATAATATTTAGTTTCCCGCCCTAATGCTAATCGTTTTTACGGGCTTTCTTTTTCTTTAATAGTGTTTAAAAGACTTTTAGGCACTATTGCTACATGCTTTTACTCTTGCTACATTGGGGATACATTTTATTTTATCCTTCTCCCAAAATTGCTTTCTCAACATAGAAACCCTCTTTCCATATTGTGAATAAAAAATATTTTCTTCCGGTACAAAATAGAATAGACCTCTTCGGTATAGATGATAATAAGAAGAGGGCTGATAAACCCTAATCCTGGTTAACCAGATAACCAGATTTAGTTCCATGGTGCACACTAAGCTTAAGGAAAACCTTTCTATGTTACTATATCCAATAAGTAGGCTGACTGAACCTTACAGAATGTGTGCACTTTTGCTTAGATAAAGCAAGCTTAGTTATTCAGCGGGTTGAATTGCAAAGCCAAGGCTTTTTCTGCTTAAGCTATGCCGAGTTAATGCAGTGCAGCTACTGATAAGGTAAGAAATAAGAAAGGATTCCCAGCAATGGTCCAAGCAGCTTTAAACACCAATTGTGTCGACAGTGTCCTTTAGGAGTTCTTATGTTACAATTTTGTTTGGAATCGACAATGATAATTTGGTAAAATGCTGATGTCGCATCTAAAAGAACTGTTTCATTGATAAATAAGAATATTCGACAACGCTGCAGTAATGTTTGAAAACAGTATTCAGTTTTACGATTTAGTCGCCATGTTCTCCATTCCCTCATAAAATTATAACAATCAATTTCTTTGTGTAGTGTAACTTTGTTAGATTTTGGAATTAAAAATACATTTATACAATGTTAGCGCAATAATAATCATTACTACGTTTTTATTAACTTGATTTCTTGTTTGTATGTTTGTTTGTTTGTCTAGTACAAATCTTGCAATCGAATTTTAACTAACATCCCGAGTAGCTAGACATTTGAAACTTTCAGAACAGGTCAGAACACGATGACAATGCATTATTTTAATGCTTTTAGTAATTTTTCAGCAGAATTTAATTCGTTTTCAGCAAATTTGCTGCATGGAAAGTTAGTTTGGAAAAAATCCGCATGTTATTTTATTTGTTTTGTCATATCCCCAATATTTACAATCCTTCATTTTGACATATTTCAAATTTAAGATTTTTTTTTTGAGAGGTAAACATTGAATGACAGCAAAAAATAATAAGTAAACCAAGTAAATAAAAAATGAATTAATTGAATTAAAAACGTAGTATATAAAAAGTTCTTTTTATCGTGTAATTATTTTTAAAATTATTTCTACTAATGTAAAATAATTTCTTAAAGTTGCCGTATGAACCCCGTCCTCTAATAACTCTGGCAGTTGATCAGGACTAACCCCCCTCCCCACAAAAAAAAAAAATAAATAAAATTAACCCCTTTTCTCAAATCTCGTTTCATTCAGGTTAGTCAGTTATTGGAATCTTTATTTTTTAAATGCAATAATATTACTTTAAAACATTAAAATCAACTAAATAGTGAAACACTTAAATTAAGAGCCACATTAATTATACATATAATTTCATCAAAATCGGACAATTATTTTTTATGATATGTTGGACTCAAAATTGTTGAACAACAGACATACCGAAAGACTGAACGGATCTAAAACGGATTTTTGTCTTAGAGTCCTTAAAGTAGCATTTTGGTACTTTAGAATGCTCACATCGTTTCCTTTGTCTTTAGGTAACTCAGAAGCTATAAATTGCAGTAAATCTCTTTCTCACTCGCTGGACACGTTTGGTTACAAAATTTATTTTATTAACGTAGAAGGAAAATTCCTATGAATACAAAAGGTATTCATTCGAAAGGTATTAGGGGTGTAGAATTTAGTCTTTTGCAGATGATCTAGAGGTGGAGATCCCCTTGAATTTTAAATTTATACTAAATGGATAAAAGCATTTTCACCCATTTATAATTTTGATGTATTGATGTACTAAAGGCTTAAGATTTTGGTGGTTTTGCCCTATGGTCTGAGTTTGAAAGGTTCTACCCTGTTCCAAATCGTACCTCCCAACACTATTACCCAGAAACCTTGCGACGCTATTTTCCGTCCCCTTTTCTCGCAGGCACCTTTACCGATCCCTGCGTCTGACAGTTCTGACGGACGTCTAAATGAAGTGAAAGCGGGAGTGGGATTCAGGCTAGTTGTGTATAAATGGTTGTTGAATCGAGGTCCCAGAGCCGTGCTAAGGGTACCCTATTCTATCCACACGAAACCGGAGCTTGCCTCTCAATTCACAAAGCATTTTGCAAAGAGGTCCCAATGAACGGTGTTTTAGAACCTTATTTTCCTTCTAAAGAAGCTCTTCTGTTACGGTTTATCCAAAGGTAACCTTCTAGTACCTTTTCTATTTCCCAGTCCTAAACTATTTAACCTTTAAGGGTCTCGTGGAAAAACCTTATTCTTTGAATCATTACTGGGTTAAATTCGGCTTTACCTTGATCTCTCTTCTCCAAAGTACTTGCCCTCGTCTTCAACCGGAGTTCTCTTAATTTTAAGGTTCTATCCTTTCTCTCGAGTCTTTTCTCGTTTACCTACAAACTATTATAAACTAATTGTCTTTCAAGGGAAAGGCTTTATAATTGTACTCTTTGCCTTTAATACAAATATCCTGTTACTAATAGAATAGTGTAATCCATCAAACAATGATTAAACTATCCTGGGTTATTCTTTGTTTGTTGTTTTCGAAATTGTAATTAAAAAAATATATATATATTTCTCGCTCCGGTATCTTCGTGTATTAACTCGGGTTTAATTTAGTTATTTCTTTCCAAAAATTTGTCGTTGAACTTATTAAAGCGATCAAAACTTTTTCAATACATATTTATTTTAAGACGCTTTCTTTAATGATACAAATATTGATTTTTTTTTTAATTTTGTCTTAACTCCGCTAGGTGCGAACAGTTAGTTACTTTTAATTTTATCTTTTTTCTAACTCCACCATGTATAAGTAGTTTGCATCGTATATCGTATCTTTGCAGCGTGATTTTATAATTTATATTTAATAAGAAGCGTGAGGAACTTTGTTCCTAACAGTTCATCTTTAACAGCACTTATCCGATATTAAACGAAATTTAGACAGCTTGTCGGGAGTAGATAGATTAGTATTGTAGATTGTGCCATAATCAATTAAATCGTCTTAAAAAAATTGATATTGCATAAAAATAAAAGTGACATCACTTGGAATCAAAACAGTTTAAAATCTCATGCAACATTTCATCTAACAATATGACGCGAAGAAAAGGCTTTGCACCTCTTATTATTTTTAAACAATAAATTAAAAAAAAAAAATCTGAAGATTTGTTTGCTTTACTAAGTTGAACGAGCACAGTGAGTTCTTTATTTCAGAGACTTGGGATTTTAAAAGTTTGTGTGTTTGTTTGTTTGTCCAAATGCCGATTCAAATAGGCGAGCGCAGCGACCCATATATATTAATTGACTACAAATGCCAAAACAAACAGGCGAGCGCAGCGAGCCATATATAAATACAGCCGATTATATATAAACACTGTAAAAACAGGCTAGCGTAGCGAGCTTCGTTAACCATTTAATAAATATTGACTACAAATGCCGAAACAAATAGGCGAGCGTAGCGAGCCATATATGAATACTGCCGTTTATATATAAACACTGTAAAAACAGGCGAGCGTAGCGAGCCTACAATAACCATTTAATAAATATTGACTACAAATGCCGATTCAAATAGGCGAGCGCAGCGAGCCATATATAAATACTGCCGATTATATATAAATACTGTATATTAACAGGCGAGCGTAGCGAGCCTAAAATAACCATTTAATAATTATTGACTACAAATGCTGAATTAAATTGGTGAGCGTAGCGATCCTTCTTTAATAATAATTAAATAATGATTATATTATATAAATACTGTATAAACAGGCGAGCACAGTGAGCCTTGCATTAATTGTATTACATATTGATTACGTACTAATACTGTTTTTATACAGCTATTTGTAGTAAATATTTTCTACATATGCTGAATCAACAGGCGAGCTAGCGAGCCTGCAAGAATATTATTAAATAAAGATAATAGACAAAATAATTTATCGTTTTCTTCAGGTTGAATAAGAATGCTAGGTGTTCAATGAAATATTATCCTTTTATCATTTTTGAGAATATATTACGGCTGATATAAAAGCACATTTCTACGCGAGTTCTTTATGCACCGCATCACTAGTTAAACAACATTTTGGAAGAAACAACAAAATTTAGCACGCGTTAAGGCCCCCATTCATGGTCAAACATTTTGCACAAACATTATGTTTGTGCAAACATTTTGACCGGGTATGGTGGCCTTTAGACGTAATGATACCGGAGCGAGAACTATATATATATTTAAATAACAATTTCAAATAAACAAACAAAGAATAACCTGGGACAGTTTTATTATGGTACGTTTAACTATGCTGGGTTATTGGTGTGGACTAATATTAGGTACCTATATACTTTTTGTAAAAGGTACGTGCTGGCTCTATCAAACGTATTCTTTTAAAATCGAAAGAGGCATTAAAGCCTACATCTGTTATCACTGTATGTTTCTAACGAGAACTAACAGGAGAAAGTAGAAACCACAGTCTGTAACGTTACGTTATAACCTAAAAAAATGCGTAAGGTATAACTACACGCCATAAAAACCAGGGGTCGCCAACAGACCGGCCTTTACACAACCTGCTGGCTATAGATAAGACCTCCCGTAAATTCTAACCGGGGTGTGAGAGCCCCGAAAGTGAAAATCAAGGTGAACTGTCGGGGAATTCTGCGTGGATACTGAGAGGGGGAAAGTAGGGAAAGCACAAGCCCTAAAGGGAAATGGCCCTTGGGGAAAACTTACTCGCTTTAACCTGCTCACAGTGTTACCCTAGTGAAAAAGGGGAAAAAAGAAACTAAAAACATATAGCAGACCATATGAACTGTGAATAAATTTATTTCTACCCTCGTAGAACGCTCTTAACATCGCCCTGTACTCTGTTTAAATCTAAACACGCCTTCCAGTCTTCTTTTTTATTCTTTTTCCAACACGTACTATATATACAGAGGTATTGTAAAGAGACAACATATCGGATTTGATGGATTTACACGTTATGAAGTCCCTTGATTTTATAAAAAAAGTTTTTATTCAATTTAAAAACTGCGATACTCTGGACTTAATACCTAACTAGCTTTCACTCCACACTGAACGAGGGTCTCATGCAAGGAAACAGTCATAATCGTGTAGTAGGCCAAGCGATTTAATTAAAAATAATTACGTTTAAAAAACCTTTCGTGGAAACATCATTCAATATTAATAATAAAATAATCCCTGAATCGCAGTTTGTATGCAAACGTAACCAAGGCCTGACTATTTTTATGAAATTTCCCAGAGCATGTTAAATCCAAAACATTGGTCTTTGTTTTATTTTAATATTTTTGGATGAAATCTAGCCCACAACATGCGCCATTTATTAGTGACGATAAAAATAACTTTTTATATACTATGTTTTTAAATTTTCTGTCATAAATCATAAATTTGAAACCTGTCAAAATTGTCAAGATTGTATATATGGGACATGCCAAAACAAATAAAATAACTTGCGGATTTTTTCCGAACTAACTTTCCATACAGCACAATTTGCTGAAAAACGAATTAAATTTCTCTGAAAGATGGATAAAAGTATTAAAATAATGCATTGTCATTGTGTTCTGAGCTATTCTAAAAGTTTCAAATATCTAGCTACTCGGGAAGTTAGTTAAAAATCGATTGCAAGATTTGTACTGAACAAACAAACAAACAAGAAAGCAAGCTAATAAAAACGTAGTAAAAATGTATGGATTTCGTTCAGCCCTATAATCCGGACCTGCGGCGACAGACATACATATATGTAGAAAGGAAAAAAGTTATGGCCGGCTTTGGTTAACGCATTGTATGAAAGCAAAAAGTATCCAACATTTTAAATTTAATTTAATTTAAATTGAATTATTAGGAACATTCTTGTTACTAACATCTTCAAACATTGGGGTTCAGAATGCCTGTGATCTTTGATGCAATCGTCACTTCTGCTCTTTATTTATGATTCAAGGTTGAGATCCCAGGTTCGATCCCTCGCCTCAGAACAAAAAGAACAATAAGAATAAATTATTTTATCTACGACTTGCATTGTAAGTGGACTTTACATTGCTAATAACAGGGCGGGAAGTGTTACTTCCCTCCCTTGGGAGTAAAAAAACAATCATACCAACTTAAAAGGTAACTTTTTAGGTATTTTTAAGTATTATGTTGGTAGTAAAGTTTTTTCCGCTGTTTATAGCTTTTAATTTTTCAGCAAGGTTACTTTAAGTTATCATACAAAGTCTTTAAATTAAAAACAAACAATTGAAAGTGTTTGTTGTAAAACGAGTATATTTAGTATAAAAATTGTTATTTTAATAAATGAAGTAACTAAATATCAGTTTAAATTACGTGAATTTGTAGGTAAAACTTTTATACCTACAAACTTAGCTATTACCCATGGTGCACTAGTCGTAGATAAAATTTAATACGCAACATGGATCGAAGTATTTCTGCTCTCGGGATTATCTCCCTCGGCTATGAGGCCTCGGGAGCTAATGAAGTTTTCTCCTTCGGCGGTGCCTCAGGAGAAAACTTAACTTCGAGCAGGAAAACATACTTCTCTCCCTTGTTGCGTAAATAACTATTTAGTTTTAAATCATTCACTTGGTGATGGCTTAGACCAAAAGATGGAATTAAGAACTAAATTCAAATTGTCTTTTAAATGATAATTAGTTGAAGTATATTGTTTGATCTAATATATGATTGTCACGCTTGTTTTAGATGGCTGATGAACTGTGTACACGTGTGAATGCCACGTGTCCTGGTCAGGTTAGACGGAGATGGCGTCCACATCACGAATATATTGTTCTCAACATCCCGCTTGAGCGTATCATTACTGGTGAGTCTTATTTCAAACAAAATATTTTTATATTATTACATATATTTATTTATTCCTGTTTATGTTTTAAATAACAAGAATGGTATTTAGGGTCAAAGAGGGATTAATAATGATAATTTTAAATCTCCGATTTGAAAAGCGGCTTAAAAAAAAATATTTTTTCAAAAAAAATTAGGGTAAAAAATCTTAAGGGATAACTTTCGTTTTACGACAATATACGTTTTTTTTTTATATATATATAATTATAGTCTTTTCGATGTATTTATATGGTTGTAGTCCGGTTCAGTGGCAAAAAATACTTCATCATAAGTTTGTTCGTGTGTTTTGAGAATATCAGACCCATAGCTCAAAGGAAACTATTTTGCATTTTTAAAAAAAAAACCATCAATAGGGTACTATTTAAGAATAGGGTACTAATTATACTGTGTGGCCTACGGACCCTCGCTGTGTGCTGACTAGCACACACTTGACCTGTATATTTTATTAGCATTTTTAATAATTAATAGAAAAATACCATTTTTGAAAACTGGTCTTATTTAAAAAAAAAAAATTCTGTATTCTTCACCTAAATTGTTTCTATGTGCAAAATTTGGGGAAGATTGAAAGACGGGAAGTGGTTCGAAATTGGGGGAAACGAAAACGTGCGATGAAACTTACAAAGCAAATTAATTTAAGACTAGTAACAATAGATACATTTAATGTAAAAACGAAACGCAGGATTTCTCCTTATGGTCTATTTGGGTACTAAATCATAGTTCAAGATGGGAATCCACACAATTTTCTTCGCATGCTATATTTTAACCCCTTATAAAATTAGATTCCAGGCACATCTCTTTATCACTATTCAAAACATATTTACATCTTAAAATTACCAACAATGAAAATATTAGATTTTTCTATTATCCTCGAGAGAATTTAAGTCTATGTGATTATACAATCAATAAAAATGTGTAATAAGTTACTTGTTGATAATTTTAAGATGTAATTGATTTATTGAATAATGATATTCAATTGAAAGAGATGTGAATGCCTGGAATCTGATGTTAAAAGCTTGAAAGTGACCCAAAGAGGTGGAAATTCAGCATGTGATGAAGCCTGTATGGAATGTAAATTCTTGAACTATGATTGAGAATCCAAATAGACCATAAGGAGACATCTTGAGTTTCTTTTATACAAAAATACTTATTGAGGGTAACAAACGGCACTTCTTTAGATTGTTAATCCCCTGATAGGGGGAGTAAGAATCCAAAGAAAGCATCAGAATGTCTTCTTTAGGCTGTTACTTCCCTTATAAAAACACAGTGATATTCCTCTGTCCAAAAGTACATTGGACTAAACACTAAACATTCCTTTGTCTTACTAGTTATTTAGTCAAAGTAATTTATATTATAAAGAAAAAAACATAGGGGAGTGACAATCTAAAGAAGCACCCAACAAACTACTAAAAAATACATTTAACATACTTTGCTATCAAATTTATTTATTATTGTAAAGAAACATAAGGGGCAAATCTTTTAAAAATGTATTGTAAAAAGAAATGTATGTTTTGTATGTATGTATGTATGTTTTGTTTTTAAAATGTATTTATAAAATTTTTATTATGTTATCTGATGTGAAATAAAGAAAAACGTTAGAATAAATTTAAATCAATCCGTTGACGAGTAGCCGGGTTTGATGATAGCCGTCAGCAATTAATTGTGTGCAATTTTTCCTCCGTCAATAAAATACTTTTCAGGGGTATCCGAGGGAATTTCAAGGGGTAGTTAAAGAGTTTATAAAGCATCACAGCGTTATGGCAAAGTCTCACCTCATTCGCATTATGAAAAGCATTCCAAATTAATTATTTTAAATTTGTTATAACAATAAGCTACGTAAGTGCTTTGTTGTTTATGGATTATATATGAAATTAAATTATAATAAATACATTTTTTTTGCTCCAATGATATTAAATTTTATAATAATAATATGCGCCTCAAAGTGACTCAACTCATGACTCTGAGAGTCATAGTTCAATCTCTGTACATGACTCATGTATTTGTGTGTGATATATGAATTTTAATTTTATTTTTACATTATGGAATTTCTTATTGACGAAATTAAGAAGTGGAATGTAAAATATCACTTTTTAATTGATGAGATGACAAATAAATTTTAATTCATGCACAATGGAAATAAGTATATTGCTTGATGATGTCCCAAAATAGGGAAAAACATTTCGCAAAAAAACGTAGTTTGTTTTTATTATACCCCTGAAAACCTAAAATAGAAAAATTAAACGGGACTATATAAAAAAATGGAGCTAGAATACATTTCTCAGGGAATCAGGAGACCTCAAAACGTTTAAATCCATCAAAATCTTTTTCGTGCCATCAAAATTCTTTCTCTTTACATGAGAAAGTAAAAAAAGTGGGATAAATTAAATAAATTATACAGTAATGGTTTGTAAAAGCATAAAATCACTAAATTATGCACTATAGGGCGCGAGGAAGGTATGTGCCACTTATTGGCAGATTACTTTTTTATTTATTTATTTTTTATTTAGACTAGATTAATTTAATATTGATCATATTATTATTTTGAGGTTTTTTAATTTGGTTTATTTAAAAAAAATAAATAAATAAATAAATAGCTATTATTGTAGAAATACCTTTCTATTATTGAGGAGCTTTTATTGTCAGTCTGAATATGTTAAAGAGTAAAAGAATATTTGATGATACTCCAGTTGTTTTGTATCGTTCCTTAGAGAACTGGATCGTTTTGGTCCCTAGGGACCGGATAATTTTGGTTCTCCTTACTGAATTTGAAGCCTTTTGACCCTTGATGCCTTCATTTAAAGAGACTTATCCCTAACTTTGAAAACCCTACTTAAACCCCGTTCTCAACTCTACGAAACTGTACAATTATCATTTATTTAAAACACTTTGGGAAAGCTTCTTGGAAGCACTTGCTAGAAGTGAGGAGTTAGAGGGGAAAGCGTGGATAAGTTGAAAGCGGGAGAGGAAAGTATACAATGGAATTATTTATTAGGTCGTAGCCGGTTAAGGGTGTAGAAGAAGGAAAAACAAGTTCTTCAAGTGAAGGAAATTTAGTCGCTAATTCTATGCAAAGCTTGTCCTTATATACCCTCAACCCTCTTAAGTTTTAAGTCGTTTCACGGTAAAGTACGGTATAAAAGACTGGCTATTCTCATCGTATTACGTTGAAACCCTTCCCTCTGTCTTTAGCCTTTTCCCCAGATTTGATTAAAATAAAAACCGACTTTAATCTTGCCTTCACCAGATTTTGAGCGATATTTTACTTTTTTAAATCAACATCATTATCATTTACTTACTTTTTAACGAAAGTAAAAGAGTAAAAACATTGAAAATATTTATTTATTCAATAATAAAAAAAAGTCTTAAGCAGCTTACTTATTTTAATTTTCGTAGTTTTTTGAACACATTTTAAACTCTTTTTTATCTTTAATACCGAGAAATATTTAAATTTTAAATTCAGTTTATTTTTTAATATTAGCAAAGTTTTTCTCTTAAAAAAAGGTTGTTCTAGAAATTATAATTCTAAACTTATGGCTTAAACGTTTAAATATGTATCATTATTATTTATATGTGTCGTATATATTATAATAGCAGGCTCGGATAATCTAAAACTTATACCTGTAATGACAATTTATGTTTCCATCTTATTATGTAATGCTATATTTTAGATAGCGTAGATATATGTGTTATTGAAAAATTTTGCTTCCTGCCTTACCCTAGCAGTAATATTAAGGGGGGCGGGGGCAAGCCTAGCAACTAGACCGCACTCGGGTCCTTTTTGTCAACCCCTGGTTTTCACGCTAATCAAACTACCTCTGTCTTACCCTTAAGTCCCCTAGTTTGGGTGACAAAGGAGAGGATATCCTGCCACTTAAGTGCGACAAGTTCCTCTTCCTTGATCTCTCCCTTCCCTAAAATATGAATGCGTAGTCTCCCATATCCTTCGCAGGCTCCCACAAAGTGGTAAGCTGCCTTTCTTCATCGCTGCACACTGGACGTGTAGGATCCTCTTCAATTTTTAATAATGCCAGATGTCTCTTAAGCTGACAATGTCCAGTTAAGACCCCAACTATGTTTCTCATGTTGGGTCTACTCAGTCCCATGAGCCATCTGGTTTTCCTTTTGTTTAGCTTTGGCAGCCTCTTGCTTTTATCCAAGCCCGCTCTGCTACCTCCCAGATCCATTTTTTGATGGCTTCTTAGCCTGTTCTTTAGACCAGTCAATTGAGGACACCGGTCCACAGACGGCATGGAAGCTCCCTTTTTTGCCACTTTATCTGCTTCTTAATTTCTTGGGATCCATGTGTGTCAATGGATCTGCAACAGTATAAGCTCCTTTAACTTTGCCAGCGTCTCTAAGGTCTCCTGATAAATGCTGTATCAGACCTTGGGCGTAGAATGCTTTTTGGCTATTGCTTCTACCACCTCCTGTCTACTTGCCACCTTTATGAAGGCATAGATTTCAGCTTGAAAGGCTGTGCTAAGTATACCTAATAGAAAACTCTCTTAGGTACCGGACGTTTCTAGGTAGAGTCCCGCTCCTGACATACCTTTTTTGATCTTTGGACCATCAGTGTATATCACCAGAGTCACCATGTAAAACTTAATTTTTTAGGGTTTTGTTGGTAAAAACCAAAAAAAAGGAAACCCTTATAGTTTCGGACCTATGCCTGTCTGTTTCTCTATCACTCTGTACGGTTCCAATAACTTTTGAATCAAAATTGATACGAGTATAAAAAAACTTTGCCCATAGGGCTTATCTAAAGAAACTGGAAACCATAAAATTATGCCCAAAGGCCTTTTGCAAAGAAACTGGAAACCATAGATTTATGCCCAAAAGCCTTTTGCAGAGAAACTGGAAACCATAAATTTACGCCCGTAGGGCTTATCTAAAGAAACTGGAAACCATAAATTTATGCCCAAAGGCCTTTTGCAAAGAAACTGGAAACCATAAATTTATGCCCATAGGGCTTATCTAAAGAAACTGGAAACCATAAATTTATGCCCATAGATCTTTTGCAAAAAAACTGGAAACCATAAATTTTGACAAAATGGTGGATAATTCATGTCACATCATATTTTTTTATTTTTTTTTTTATTGTGAGTGGGGTATTAAGTGAAAGGCATTAAAGATTAGGTTACAAAATTGTACAAGACTTGTTTAAATTGTTTAATTTCCACGCTATTTTGTCACAAAACATCAATATTTTGCATCTCCCCTTATTCTAACTAATTTTATATCCACAATAGCAACGAAACCCTTTTTATGTGAGGCTTCACGCACAATCATTTTATTTTACTTTCGTCATGTACAGAAACTGTCTACGATTTAATATTGCTAAAATAAGACGATCTTGATTTGAAAATTCAACGTTTATGTTGACTAAGCGAAACCAAATAATAATGTTCATCAAACTACAGTTGGTGGTGGAATGCCCTGTCGAGTTATAGATGATGCTTGAATATTCCAGTGACAGTCTCATGCTAGCATCTGCCATCTGCCTCACGCGTAACTAATGACTTGTATGAAACCAGACATTCAAATGATTCATTCAAAGGAAGGTATTGTCGCGAGGTCGTTAGGCACATACATCATTCTCTGCCAAATCAAGGCAAAAGGACGCTCCTTGTAACGTAAATTAGACATCGAAGATTCATCTACCATCTTTGTTGCTTTTACGGTTTCGTCTTTACATAGATCAGTTATAATTATGTATTATAATGTGTTCTAAAGAAACCCCTTTAATTCTGTATTTTACGGAAGCAATTTTCATTAGAGCTGTATGCCTTCAGTCTTCACTCTCTTAAAAACATCTTAACAACTCAAAAAAAATTTGGTTAGATTCGGTAAAAATTGTATAATTTCATACTACTATAAGATATAATACAAAGCTCTTATTACTAAGTTATTTATTATTATATTTATTTTATCAAGTTGAATGGTACCTAAGATTTATTTTATTATTTTAAATAAGGCTTGTTCATAGACAGTATTACTAAAAAGTATCTTCTAGAGAGACAAATATATTCTAATTCTTAACGTAATAACTCATTTCAGAGCTTCTAAAAAAATTACTATTTCCGGGAAGACTAAGTGACTTTTGACTAATAGACTTTCCCATACTTTAGCTAGTTTACGAGTTAGCTGCTTAGGTTATAAGTAAAATAGATAAAAACTTATTGATTTTTTTTTAATATTCTTGTCGAGACCTATTACAGAGATACCTGGTTAGCATATTTCACAGCGGTTTGGCTAAGTCAAATTTTTGTGGATAAAAATTAAAATTAAAAAACCCAACACAACGATGTATTCTAGATTGAATTTCCCACTAGCCATATCGAGCTCCGTATTGTCCATTATTTCAAATAATTCATTTTTTTATTTTTACTAGTACCTATAAGTGATTTTTCAATGAAATGTTTAATTAAGAATTATGTGTTTTTAAGTCAAATTTTTAAGGAAATCGGAGTTTCAAAAAGAGAACGAAAACTTACTTTGCCCTTTAAAACACTCCGTTACAAAGCATTATGAAGCTAATAAATATGTATATGCTATTATGTTACTTTAGTTGTGTATAATTATATCTATAAGAATGTTAAGAAAGAAATTCCCTTAGGGAGAAAATATTTAGAATATTCCGAGTCACAAAAAAAATATAATATCGCGTAATTTTTTTTTCTAAGAATAATTTTGAGGAGAAAAAAAAATGAATATTTCAATAACTACTATATCTTCCTTCCTGCATAGTTTACATGTAGTTATTTAAAGTTTTTTGTATTATTAATTATCCAATGTTGAATGACTGGCAGCAATTTTTGAAGAGAGGTGAGTGAGACAAAGATAGAAACAAGTTTAAATAAATTTGATTTTTCATTTTTTAAAAAATTATCAAAGTTAATAGTAGTTTTGGTGTCAAAGATGAAAGCATTTTCTAGATTATTAAAAAATCGTTCTCAGTCATCCCAGACACACATGCACGTATATGAGTTCATAATTACTTAGCCAGTATTTCCATCTATTAGTTTTGGAGATGTCTTTGGAACATTTAATTATTATTGAAAATTTTATCAAAATTTAAAACATAAAGGCCCGCGCAGACTACCGACTTTTAGTCGGCCGACAAAAAGTCGGTAGGAAACGGACCAATAAAAACAATAGAAACAGGTAAAATTCGACCGATTTTTTGTCGGCCGTGTGCGTTCCACCTGTTTTCTATTGTTTCTATTCTCACCGACTTTTTGTCGGCCGACAAAAAGTCGGAAGTCTGCGGGGGCCCTAAAACTACCGCAATTTATCATAAAATAACTTCTCGTGGGGGGAGGTAACCGGGCTCTCTCCGTCCACGTTTAGAAGCTATTTTTTCGGAATCTAAATTTTTTCCGAACACGACTTATATGGATAGTTTCTTTTTAAATTGACTACATTTTAGATTTTTATTACTTCCATGAAAATGGAAGTATGGTGATATCCTCCAAAACGTGATTCCGAGATCTCTATGTTAAGAACCCGGGGGTATCATAGAAATCCGTTTTATATGTCTGTGCGTTCGTGTGTATGTACGTACGTTCGTTCGGAACTTTAAACCTCTATAACATCGCCTCAATACATCGTATTGAGATGCGGTTTGCGGCATTTTTTAGAACTTTTGTCGGCAAAACTGATGGCGCAAACCACATCGTAGCTCACGAGGTTTCGGAGCTACAGTCACTTAAGCACGAAATCGGTCTGTCGGCGATAACTTCAGTAGGCTTCATTTTATTCCAATTTCCTTTGTGGTATATATGTGTCATATATAGTAGATTGTACCTATACTTTTTGAGCAGCATCGAAACCGTCTGAAGCTTTTTGAGGATTTTTTTTTTTTTTTTGTTACTTCAAAATTTTAGGAGGGTCGCGCCCCCAAATTTATAGCTAAAATTCTTTTCTCAATTCCTCATCGTGTTATTATTTATCTCAACACGTATATCAAATTTTATCAAAATCAGCCCGGTAGACTACACCACACTACCTACCTAAAATTTAAAAAGTAGTTAGTAAAAAGATTCCACGTGGTTGCGCAGACGACAAACAAACATTATTTAAAAACCACTTTTTTCTATATCTTCCTTCCTGCATAGTTTACATGTAGTTATTTAAAGTTTTTTGTATTATTAATTATCCAATGTTGAATGACTGGCAGCAATTTTTGAAGAGAGGTGAGTGAGACAAAGATAGAAACAAGTTTAAATAAATTTGATTTTTTATTTTTTAAAAAATTATCAAAGTTAATAGTAGTTTTGGTGTCAGAGATGAAAGCATTTTCTAGATTATTAAAAAATCGTTCTCAGTCATCCCAGACACACATGCACGTATATGAGTTCATAATTACTTAGCCAGTATTTCCATCTATTAGTTTTGGAGATGTCTTTGGAACATTTAATTATTATTGAAAATTTTATCAAAATTTAAAACATAAAGGCCCGCGCAGACTACCGACTTTTAGTCGGCCGACAAAAAGTCGGTAGGAAACGGACCAATAAAAACAATAGAAACAGGTAAAATTCGACCGATTTTTTGTCGGCCGTGTGCGTTCCACCTGTTTTCTATTGTTTCTATTCTCACCGACTTTTTGTCGGCCGACAAAAAGTCGGAAGTCTGCGGGGGCCCTAAAACTACCGCAATTTATCATAAAATAACTTCTCGTGGGGGGAGGTAACCGGGCTCTCTCCGTCCACGTTTAGAAGCTATTTTTTCGGAATCTAAATTTTTTCCGAACACGACTTATATGGATAGTTTCTTTTTAAATTGACTACATTTTAGATTTTTATTACTTCCATGAAAATGGAAGTATGGTGATATCCTCCAAAACGTGATTCCGAGATCTCTATGTTAAGAACCCGGGGGTATCATAGAAATCCGTTTTATATGTCTGTGCGTTCGTGTGTATGTACGTACGTTCGTTCGGAACTTTAAACCTCTATAACATCGCCTCAATACATCGTATTGAGATGCGGTTTGCGGCATTTTTTAGAACTTTTGTCGGCAAAACTGATGGCGCAAACCACATCGTAGCTCACGAGGTTTCGGAGCTACAGTCACTTAAGCACGAAATCGGTTCTTCGGCGATAACTTCAGTAGGCTTTATTTTATTTCAATTTCCTTTGTGGTATATATGTGTCATATATAGTAGATTGTACCTATACTTTTTGAGCAGCATCGGACAAGCGGTTTGGGAGATATTGGCACATTAGTGTTTTTTTTTAAGGGGTTTTTCGGAACCAAATTGCGGGTAAACTGTAAGTTGTATCGAAAAGCGGATAGTACCAGCGGTAACTGATTTTATAAGATCTACAACTTTGGCTTGTTAACCATCCCTTCTACCTTAAATAGAGATATGTGTTTTTTTTATTGTGTTTATTATCATTATTATTTTTGTTGCAAAACTACAATCAATATTAGCTGTTTGTACGATGTAGTTTATACAGAGTTCTCTCTTGCTCACTTATTGACACGGCAAAATTTCATGGAAGTCATGTGTGGGATTTCCACACCGGTACTT
>KZ651416.1:348727-360361 GCA_001010745.2 Gerris buenoi
ATGTTACAATATAGATTTAACTATGTACTTTGATAATATTAATTAATGTATGGCAACATTTAAACAATTTTTTAAATGTTTTTAAAATATATATTATAATATAATATACTTTATTATATTTTACTAGCCGTTAGGCCCGCGGTAACGGGCAGAATAATAAATATGGTTGAGAAAAAGAGCTGAGAGATAATTAATTAGTTATAATTAAAATAGATATTTAAAGAGATATTTACTGTTTAAATATATAGTAAGTTTTATGCAGTTATAATTAAAACATTTAAATAGGAAGTTTTGTGCTCCGATATTCGTTACATAGGTATGGCGCAAATGGTTTGGTATCGGGCTTTCACCCAGTGGCCTCGGGTTCGATCCTAGCTTATGGCACATCAATTTTAACGTTATAAATCATTTAGAGGGGAGTCGTTGTTGTCGTTGACGTTGTTGGGACACTACTCGATTATATAAAAGATAATAATACAACGCGACTAGCTTATAAAACAATGAATTTGAGTTCAAGTTCATTAACATTTTCTAAATAACTAAGTACTAAAATATGTATGGAATAACTTCTGGAAACATCATTGGGCCACAGAGATGTAGTACATACCATGTTTTTGCACACTTGCAATAAGGTACACAATTTGTGTTAGTGCCACGCAAGCGTGACACATCACTGTTCCAACCATCAGACAAGTACGTCAAAAGGATGTTGACTCGGCATTACGCCATGTCCTGCATCGTTTCGTCGCGTCTGACTCATCAGGGGCCCGACGAAGCCCACCCAACTCTGGACCTATACTAGATCAAGAAGATCAGATGTAGGGCTTATCAGGGACGAGCGTGCTCTCACACCGCCATTATGACGTACTTGTCTGAAACCCTTATGCTTATGGGTAGTTCGTCAGTCCGTCCCTCGTATCTTGGATTATATTATATACCTATTATTTATAGCTAGAGTTTTAAAATTTAGTACATATATAAGCTTAATACATTTTTTTACAAAAAAAAAAAAAAAACAGGAAAAATGTTACAAACTATACAACTCATAATTCCTTCGATCAAATAGAAGCTGCAAACTGATCGAACATTTTTTTGAAAAAGCAGCTGTTAATAATAAAAAAACAACACTGAATTCGTTTTGCCTTTGTTTTGTTTTAATTTGGTGACTCAAACTTTCGTATTTTTACAACTTTCATTTCTTATATCTTTTATCTACTAAAGAAGGAATAATTAGTACTGAGGTGGTTACTATTTTTCTGCCGTTAAAAGATAAAATATTGTATGTAACTATGCAGCAAATTATACATTCCTGACTCGTTTAAAGATTACCTGCTTCGGTTACACCTTAGCAGGTAATTTTCATGTTCTTGACTCGTCTTAGCCTCATAAGTAAAATTGTAAATTTCCTGCCTCGGTTTCGCCTCGTAAGTAAATGTATTTAGACTATCCTCGCCTTCAGCTCGGAACTAATACTTAAAAACTTGTCAGCAAAATTCCATTTTGCTGCCTAGTAACATAAATAACTCTTTCCTTGAGGAAAGGAAAAGTTAAAAATAAATTAAATATAAAAACATTAACACATGACTAAACCTAAATTTTATTGCATTGATATATTACACAGTATAAAGCCGGATTTATGAGCAAATTTATTACTTTTTCCGTCTTTTGTATTACTATGTAGTGAAAGGAGAAAGAAATCTTATTGTTGTATAAAAAGAAAATAAAATAATACAAAACAATATTGTTATTGCTGGCTCGTGCTTAAAACCAACGTAATATTGCTTGGGAAACCAATGTGGAAATAATATTCCCAAATGTAACATCGGTGTATTCTGCCCGTAAAAAAATGGTTTTATTTTTCTGACTTGTAATACTTCTTTCGTTGTTATAATACGGTCTTTTAATATCGCTAATATGGATTCTAGGTTTGTTTTTTAATAAAGGACAAGTCAAAGTACAATATGTTTTCTTTTAACATTACCCTTGTTTGTATATTATAATTTCCTTTTTTATTTTTTATAATATAGTTTAATGTGAAGAGTATCATTTTAAAGGTCTTAAATATTAATTACACCGCCGGAATTATTAAAACAAAAACAAAAAATTAAATTCTCCACACTGTAACATTTTTTACAAATTTTAGTTAAAAAAAAAATTAAATAAATGTATTTAGTTAATAATGTACGATATACGAATTTTTATGACCGAAGAAACCCTTTCAGTAGTGTGCAAAAAAATAAGCCAACTCTCGCAAAGAACGTTGTGAAATCATTGGTTTAGCCAAGTCTTCCCCTGACCAAGTAAGTTGTATGTTGTGAGTATGTGAGTAATTGCCAAATCAGAAAATGTTTTTAAATTTAAACGTGTAGAGAGATTTTGAGTTTGAGGGATAGAGAATAGAGAGAGGGGGGGGACAGACAAACAACATTCCTTATTTGTAGTGGATGTGTTAGATCTAATAGAACTTACTTGGACAGGGAGACTTGGCTAAACCTATAATCTTTAAGTGTTTATAATTTTTTTAAATTAGTTTTTTTTTTTTTTTTTATACATCATAATATAAAATATGAATTGATCTGAATGATAATTACTCTGATGGTATTACTTAGCGTAAGGTTGTTAGAAAACAATAGAGGAAGGATAAGTTAATGATGATGTGAACAAACACAAAATCAAATGCAGTATTGTGGAGCGACAAGGAAACCCTGTCATGTTAAACATCTAATACACGAGATTGGAATTGACTCTATTGAGTGATTCTGCGCAGAAATAAATTGAGGAATTTTGATTGAAGCGAATATTGTGTGTACACCTTTTCTCCACATGGTTATACCTACCTAAGGGGAAATTTATTGTAGATAATAGGGGGATGAGAAACTTCCAAACTGTCAAAGTTATATCTAAGTACGTCAAAGCGACGTAGCTTGTTTATCAACATCCAAAAACAGATGAATTCATATTTATTTTAGGTATAAATCCGGCCCAAAGGACCATAAAGGAACAATTCCAGTTTGTGAATGAATACCTAAGAGACAGGATAGGAGATCAGGAACATTCTATTGTTTTAGACTAGGAAAATCCATTCTACAGCACTACTATGCAATTATTGGTTTCACCTATTTGCACGTGTGTACGCATTGGACCGGCAATGCCGATGTCCATGGTTGACATCCAGTGTCTATGGTTGACAGCGCCAAAGTGTATTTTTCTTTGTTTTAATTCTAATTTAATTTAAAATTGGCTTCCCAAAGGGCGCTAAATTCTTTCGTACTTAATGTTAATCTTGCTATATAATATAGGAAAATAAACAAACTAATTAATAAAATTTAACGTTCTAGTGCCCGTCATTTCGCCCCATTAAATTCAACTACTCAAATGTTAAGAATATTAATGATTTAAATTGCCATAAATTCCAACTTAGTTATTTCCAGGTGAAAACGTTCCGTTAGAAGAGTTTTCTCTTAGTTTCTACGTGTTTCGCTATATTTCTTGTTTTTCTCTTAACTGGTTCTCTCTCGTTTCTTTTTAATGTTTGCTGATGTTTTACACTGGCCTTTTTCTTTTAAAAAAATAAATAAAAACTTTGTTTCTTTTATCTTTCTTTGCTCTAGCCTTCTTCAAGGGTTAATGGACCGGGTAGAGTAAATATTTTAACAACAATCTTCCTTCTTTTTTTTCTTCTTTCATCAATATTTCAAAGTTGTTTTTTTTCGTTTTTTTCTTCCCTTTTCCGGATTATTCTTCTTTTCTTTTATATTCTTGATGATAATAAAATGAAAAAAACCGGAAAAGTAAATAGATACGAATTGATCTGAGCTATTAGATGATTTATTATTGTCAGTTCATTTTAAAAATATTTTCTTTTCTTTTCAATAAAGTTTTCTTATTGTGTTTAAAGGCTTTCTTTTTAGGGTTTTCTTTATGCTTTTGGTAGTTCGAAGGTCCGTCTTGGATCATTTCTACCGACCTATTGTAGCTAGAGCGTTTAAATTCAGTATACAACTTAAACCTTTTTTTTCCAAAAATAGAAACATTTTTGCGAACTTCTCAACTCTAGATTCCTTCGATCAGCTAGCCATTGCGAACTGATCGCAACATTATGTAACTTTCGAGTAGGGTGTCAATTTGAAGGTATTGAAATAAAGATCACAATTATATATCGCGTTTCTAAAATTGCGGCTATTTTACCCCTACAATTACCAAAAATATGTCCTTTCTCCCGCCACCATCATAAGACAGGTTCAAAGAATGATGGAAGGCCTTGTTTATTCGCATCCAGTGAATGTTCTTACTCCACTAGCAGCTGTCCTGCTAGTAGACAGTTTAGCTTATTGAACTGTACTTAAAACATTTAAGAAAACCTGATAGATTGGGAACCTTCTTGACCTGTGTATCAATAGACATAACTGGTTCTTGGATTGGGCTGTGGATCATTTGGACTTTACGGTAAACGATTCGCAAACGATACATGTGTTGAAAGAAACAGCCTTGAGAAATATAGACAATTGTATGAAATAATCATCTACAACTTTATTACCCCGTTTTGACCCAACACTTATCAGCATTTAAACTAACAGGGGACCACAAGCTAATAAAATGAATTACTTGGCAGGTCAATGTCAGCCAACAACACTAACAAGACTGAAGAAATCTGAAGAAATAGATGTTCTACATCGGCTTAATGTAAATATTAACAAGATAATTATCAATTAAAATTTACACAGCAAAACATTTTGGACTTTGAAAGGTATCTCTACTAAACTAAACATATAGAATAAACTTATAAAATTAGTGATAAAAGTGGGCCAATCTAAGTAGTCCCACATGTCACTTAGAATTTTGTATTGCACATTTTGTTCATTGTAAATGTTATTTTGTTATATTTGATTAGTTTTATAAAAAAAGAATTATCTTTGATTCCAGGCCTGAAGATGTCCCTCTCGGGACGAAATATAGCCAATTTTATGAAATAATCATCTACACCTTTATTACCCCGTTTTGACCCAACACTTATCAGCCTTGAGAATGTTTATGAAAAAACAGTCTTAAGTCGGGTTGGAACGGCTTTAATCCATTGAGTATTCCTGAGACGATCGCGCTGGACTGTTTTCAGTTTGGTTGACATTTAAAAAAGTTTGATTTACCTTTCAAAAAGCGTCCTTCTAACCACCTCTTGATTTGATAGATAATGATATAATTTCTCCAACGACCTAGCGACAATACCATCCTTTAAATCATTTGAATGTCTAGTTTCGTAGAACTCATTAATTAGTTACGCGGGAAACAGATGTTTACACGAGATTGTCACTGGAATATTAAAGCATCATCTATAATTCGACAGGACATTCCACCACGAATTACCGTTTGATGAACATTAATATTTGGTATCGCTTAGCGCTTAAAGAACATTAACGCTAAATTGTAAATTCAAAACCGTCTTATTTTACTAATATTAAATCGGTAGTTTGTTTTCAAGTCCAATTTAAAATATTAGCATATTGTTAACAGAAATTGGTAAAAACGTATTGTGATTTAATGTAATTTTAGAGCATAGAATTGATCTTCAATACTATAAATATCATTGAAGCTTCTTCATATTTAAAATAATATTAAACTGTGTGTTTGATAAATAAATAATAAAGATGTTTGCACTAATGGTCAAGACATTTCTTACAGTTAATATAATGTTCTATTCCTCAGTTGAATACCTAATGAAATTCTAGATATTTCAGTTTTGGCCGCATACAGTAGGAGCAGATCTGTAGATCCTTGTATTTCACATCCAGTACTATGGACATCTTATGCGGGTATGTTAGATGTCTCTTTAACCTTCCAAAAAGCATGTTAAACCTAGATTTGGTAAACTAATACAAGTTATCTACGACCATTCTGTTCTGTTTAATAGTTAGATACAACGTCAATCCAATCGTTTTGTTAGATTTTAACTAGGTAATATGAACTAAAGAAGAAGAACTATTGTTGGCAGACAAAAGATTATTAGTTTGCTTACCTGAGCCTCTGAGATTATCTCTTGACAAGTGCATTGTGTAAGCCATTCTCATGTTGGAACTTAGAACTAATTTAAGTTAGAAAACATCCTGCCAAACTTCTTGTTGTGTCTAGAGGGAATTCCAGCCAATGGAGAGAAGATTAGGAGAGAGTTGCCAACTTCTACACCCCAACTTTCCTGAAACTTAAAGCAAGGGAGGGTAAATCCTTACTAGTACAGACAGCTGACCAGACAATAGTACAAATTTCAAACAAACCCCGGTTTCAAGAGCGACCCAACTTCTTCCAGACAACAATACCATAGTTTGTTTGTTTTTCTATAGAAACTAAAATTCTACAAATCATTCAGAAAAGAAGAACGGGATTCATCGACACACGACACTTGAAAGTCAGCAAAATTGTCTCAAACAAGAACACAACTAAATTTTCTTTAATAGTTGTTTGGTCTAGATGAAAAAAGAGTTCTTCCTAC
The DNA here is from genome assembly GCA_001010745.2 of Gerris buenoi. NCBI lineage: Eukaryota > Metazoa > Arthropoda > Insecta > Hemiptera > Gerridae > Gerris > Gerris buenoi. The sequence goes on from KZ651416.1 coordinate 355,209, forward strand.
GGGTTGACTTTGGCAACATTTTGGACTTTGGTTTAGTAACTTTTTTTTTAAAGGAACTCATAAGAAATTCTATCAAGAAAGTTTATATTGAGTAATTTGAATTTAGTTCAGACTTCTACGAGAAACTAAGAATTTAATATACTTTATTTCAACGAGTTTGAAAATGTATTAATTCAAGTCATACGGCATCAAATTTTAAGGTTTCATATTAATAGTTTTTCCCCATCACGGTATAAATTGAGACTTTCATTCTACTTATAATTCGATCAACTATATTTAAACGAGTAAAGTATGCTAATATATTTGACAAAAATCAACTATATAAATTTTACAAAATTATACAATATATTTTGTAAAATTTAAAGTTCTTGCTCTAACCAATATTTTTTGGAATATATTTATTTATTATAGGTATTTAGAAACACATAACAATTCGTCAAACAATACTCCGACTAACTTTCCAGAATAATTTATAATTATCTCATTAGGTTTTTTTAATTTTTCTTCCCTTCTTAGCTTCATGACCATTCTGAACAGCAAATTTACTATAGACATCGGAACTCAAAAATTCCATGACATAAATCCGTTTTAGACATTGAGGTAAAAACATTTTTCGTCACGAGTCTATCCCAACAAAAACACTTATGTAAAAAAAATAAGCCAAGTCTCACGTAAAAAGTTGTAAGATCATAAGTTTAGCTAAGATTCCACTGTCCAAGTAAGTTCTACTAGGTCTACTACGTCCATCTAAGTAAGTGATGATGTTTGTCTGTTTCTTCTCTCTATTCTTTGACCCTCACCAATCAAACGTTTTCATTCCCAAATCACTCTACACGCTCTTAAATTTAAAAACATTTTATGACTTGGAAAATAAGCAGCACAAAAAGATTAAACAGTTTGTTGTTATTTAATTTATATTTTCTCTATTATTTGGTGTAGGTGTACACACGAGCTGGAAGTGTATGCATACAATCATCGAGGTCAATACTCAATAAAAGCCAATCACACTTATTACAACATACAATTCTATTAATGAGAGTAAAATAATACTTTAGTATAATTGTTCTCTACTCGAAAGCGCTAGTAGCACTAGTTATATTTTAAAATAAAGTTTAAATAAGATAATAGAGGGGGTGTCCAAAGTGTCTTGAGTCGGTTCTAGTAAAGGACGGTACGGCTGAGCTTCACTTGGCCCCAGATATTTTTTTTTTTTGTAAATTTTTATTTATATTGATTGAAACCATCTGCAACCATTAAATATAGCCTAATTGGTACTTTTCAGTGAACAAATAAAAAATAAAAAAATCTTCCAATTAGTATGACACATTAATTTTTAGGAATCACCTTCATCTACAAGATTCAGGATGTTTTTATGCTATTAAAGAAAGAATTTTTGAACATTTACCACAATTTAAAGTTAAAAAAGGTTTTTTACAACTACGTTAAGATTGAATCCCGCTTATCTTTGTAACTATTTTTATATCTAGGTTTTCCAGAAATGGCTATACCTATAGATTTTTGAAATCACCACCTTTCATTTTTTTTATTTTTGCTCATATAAAGACTAAGTATTTTGATGCTGCGAAAATTTGTTTTTATGATTAGATGGATTTACCCATTTTTTTGAGTCCAAAAAAGTGGTTTTAAAAAAATGTCTGCCGTCTAGGCAAATGCGTGGAGCCTAAACAACTGGGCCGATGTTGACAAAATTTGGCATACTTGTTCAAAGAATCATACCCCAAGGCGGAATCGAGGAAATTAATTTTAGCTCGAAATTTGGACACACTATTCCACAAAAACTCTGAAAAAACATGAAACATTTTCTGAAGATTTTGATTGAAAACTTCTAACATTTAGTCCATTTAAATATGAATCTAAAGGCGCGTCCACACTATACCGAATGAGGCCCATCGGCCTGTGCCGGTCGGCACTTTCGGTTCGGCACGTTCGGTTCGGCATGGCGTCTACATTACTTTAGTAGTGTGGACGCCCCGATCAGTGCCGAACCCCTACTCTCACGAATACCCCCATCTCACGAGTACCCCCACTCTAGTAGAAAATAGTCTGCGAACCTCACTTTATGATACTATCTGTCGACTCTAGCCGATCGGCACGTCCACACTATAAACTTCGATTCGGTTCGGCTTTCTTTGATCAGACCGAGCCAATTCGGGTTGGATTCGGCACGATCCGGTTCGGTTTTCGGCACGTCGGCAAGGCCGACCTTCACGTCCACACTAATTCGGCTCTCCCAATCGGCTCAAGCCGAATGATGCCGATCAGCATAGTGTGGACGCGCCTTAAGGATATAAGTCATTTTCCGGGAAAAATCTAGTTCCTGAGAAAATAGCTTAAAACGCGGACGGAGAGAGGCTAGATTTCTCCTCCTCCGAGAAATTATTTTTATGATAAATTGTCAGTTTTATGATTAAAATTTTATAAAATGTTCAATAATTAAATGTATGTAGGTATTTACTTGGCAAAGACCTACCAAAACTCGAAAACGTGATAAATGTGTCGAAAATTGATAAATGTAAAACAGTGGGCTAAGTACTTATGAACTCGTATATCAGAAAATTTGTCTGAATTGTCTTGAACCGATTTTTCCTAAGTCGTTGAAACTGTTACATGCTCTTGTTCATAAATTATAATATTAATAATGTTAATCTTTAGACAGATATTGCTAACTACTTCAGCTTTATTTCTATTAAAATATTATTTTTATATTGAAAAAGTTTCTTTGTTTTTAATTCTAATTTTAATATAATTAAAAAAGAAGAAATTAAAAGGAGAAAGTACAAGGAAGTTGTGGAATAAAAATGTTTTCTTTGACGAGTCGGAGTCGAGTCAAGTAACTTCTCTTATTAAAGAAATAAATTTCATTAACCTTTTTAAGAAAAATTTAATTAATATAGCTTTAATTAATACTTCGTTATAAATTAAATTAAAAAAAAAAAAACTTAAAGAAATATAAATAGAATAGGAAAAAAGGGACCAGTCTGGAATCTAGTATCTATGTAAAATAAATTTAAATGATTAAATCTAAAAATTTCATCGCTATCTTGGAGTTAAAATGAACTATTTCGCAATCGAAAATTACAAACTTATATTTTGTTATCTCGATAAAACTTTCTTTTCTTTTACTTAATTTCAAAACTTTTCTATCTATTTTATCGTGAAATATGTTTATTTTGAATGAAACCTTTTGTACAGCTGATGAGCGATACAGTAAAACCGTGTCATTCAACGCATTACGCAATGTTACATTAAGTTTTTTGACAGGCCTAGCTAGGCCTTCGAGGACTCTTGCGTCATTTAGTTAGTTATAGTTAAATCATGCTCAGGCTAACTTGCTTTGGTCTTGTCAGTGTAAACGGTAAACTGGAACAATCATGTATCCCAGACGTGGTAAATGCTTATTAGAAAATAATACTCCCAATCTTCGAGAAGGGGAAACAAGCTGATTTCAACGAAGATATACCACCTGGCTCGATAAGCACCTAAGAGGTTTTTGAAATATGGTATCCTTGATGCTTACCCTTTACCTCGATAGGAAACGGCTTTTAGACACCTAGAAAGGTTTTCAAAAGCACTGGATCCAGAAGAAAATTTTTGTAGTGTTTTTTGAAATCAGTGAAAGAAGAAAATTTTTGTAATCCGGCAAAGACTACCTCAGGAAGTCGACAAAAATCATGTTAAATACCAGTTTTTAGAGATATTAGGTTTGTTTCAACCACATTTCAAACTGTTTTGGAACTGTCCGACGCATGCGCAACAGACCACAATTGATCGTTTTTCGCTAATGCGCATGCGTCGCACTAGTTTGAAGTGTTGTTGGAACAACAACAAATAATAAACAATAAACATAAACAAATTGTAAACATAACCTATTGTAAACCATACAATAGGTTTGTTGGAACAAACCTATTGCATGGTTCTGTATGGATAACTATACTGCTTTATAATCTGCTAAATCAGAGAGTTCGCAGAAAGCTGTTCAAATGGATCAATTCCTTGTTATTTTAAAGTTTAATATGGCGGGGTGCACACTGAAGAAAGTGGTTACATAAAAAGGGTTTTATGAATCGAGAAAATTTCAGAAAGGACATACAGAAAGGAGCAAACTACGTATCTTAACACTGTAGTTTCACAAAACTTGTTTCATGCAACCAAAAAGTTGGGTTTCATCAAAACTCAAAATTTCAAGTTATTTATATTTTCATATATATCATTGATTACCATTATTGTTTTTTGTTTGGTGTTCAGTTGCTTTTATTTAAAATGAGTGACTTAAGAAGCATTCGAGTAATTGAATGTGTTGAAACATTTTCATTGCTTGTGTAATATGAACAGGAACGAAGTTCAAAAGGCAAAAGGCAGAGGAAAACATTGAAAAGGAACTTAGGAGTATATAAGAGATAAAAGTTTACTATGACTTAGAGCCAATCTCCAGTTTGTATCTTTCTTCTTTATTGTTGGGCAAACTACCTCTATCAATCGAAGAAAGAGAGGCTGGGACATGCTATAAAACCTTTGAAATGTCTCATCATCCGCACTTCAGTTCACGAGCTATAGCATTCCGACTACGCTGTCCTTCCAGATTTAATGGATGAACCAAATACTTCCTTATCTTCTTTTTTTTCTTATTCAACCACCAAGATAAAATAAATACATCTTTGTCAGAAGACATGATGAAATTGGCAGAAATAGGGTTTTCTCTTCGTGTACTGAAAGATGAAGCTGGTTTCACGAAACTATTTTCATAAAACCAGATCCTTCAGCATTCATATCGCCTAAGAGTTAGCGTAACCATAGAGACCGTCGCCTAAAGAGCGGTTCTGGTAAATTTGCACTTGTTCACCCACTTATTTATGACTAGCCGTTATGCCCGTGACAATGGGCAGAATAAATTATGGTAAAAAAAAGATAGTTATAATTAAAATATTTAAATAGATATTTACTGTTTAAATAGAAAGTTTTATGCCCTTCGAATCATTACACAGGCATAGCTCAGCGGTAGTGTCCGAGGCTCAGGTACTGGAGGTCACTGGTTCAATCCCAGCTTATGGCGCATCTATTTTTAACGTTATAAATCATTTAGAGGTGAGTCGTCGCCCGTCGTCGGGACACTACTCGATTATATAAAAGATTGT
>KZ651416.1:382279-400003 GCA_001010745.2 Gerris buenoi
TTGAATAAAAGGAGGGGGGGGGTAGAAAAAACTTTTGTTATAAGTTGGGTGTATATTTCTAAATGTTGGGTGGTGGACTTCTGACCGTCTTTATTTTAAGACTTTCACCTTATTCTACTTTCTCTGTGGGTTTATTTTCCTTTCCTCTCTTCTTCCCTTACACAACCGCCAGACAAACTCTTTACTTTTCTGTTTGAACTTAAAAGAAGAGAAAAAAAATATAAGTAAGAACTAAGTTTCCCTACTTTTTTGAGTTCTTAAAAACAAAACTTTTCGGTTAAGTTTTTCTGCTTATATATATATTTGGCTTTTTTTCTTCCTTTCCCTTTTTATTTTGATGGTTTTATATTGGATAAAAGTATTTGGTAGGATTGATAATGTGAAATCAATGCCTTATTGATAGGACCAATATTTATCTCTTCCACCTATAACTCCAGAACCAAAGTATTGACTTTTCCAATAGGAAAAGTTTTTGGGTAAATTGTTAGTTTAGAGAACATTTTTTTTTTTTATATTGTTTATTTTATCCTTTTCTTTTCAAACAATGAGAAGAAGTAATGATCAAGTAATTCATTTATTAATAATATGAAAAGAGCGCGCTTGATCAGTATATTGTCAAATTTATATTAACATAGACATATTAAATATAACTCTTAACGAATTTAACATTTAACTGAAAAAAATTGATACAGCCTAGACTTTCATATCTGGGGGAAAGGGGCAGCGGAGAAATTTAAGTGTAGTGCACTAAAGGTTTGTTGCCCCGGGGAAAGAATTTCAGGGAAGAAAGAGTAAATGAAATTTCAATTGCCACTAGTGTTAAATTATTTTTATAGATTTCTAGTAATAATCTCATCCTAAGTTTTTAGTAAGATCTAAAATTGTATTTAAATGTATCTCTTTGAATTTACTTTGTATTATGTTATATTCACAGTGGAAGCGTGCTAGGCCCATAACCTATTATGTTATATGCACAGTGGAAGCGTGCAGGGCCCATAACCTATTATGGTATATGCACAGTGAAAGCGTGCTGGGCTTATAACCTATTATGTTATATGCATTGTGGAAGTGTGCTGGGCCCATAACCTATTATGTTATATGCACAGTGGAAGTGTGCTGGGCCCATAACCTATTATGTTATATGCTCATAGTNCCGGGTTTACACGGGTAGAGTAAACAGGAGAGTAGAGTAGCGAGTAGAGTAACTCTACCCGTAGAAACCCGAAAAAACACTCAGTAGAGTAGAGTGACGAGTAGAGTAGCTAGTAAAATTGGTAGAGTGGGAAGTAGAGTGCACTCTACTCTCCTGTTTACTCTACCCGTGTAAACCCGGCTTTAGGGTTTTTAACTAATATGTCATATTGTATATCTGATTAAAGATCTTTTTGTCTAGGTAATGATTATTATTACCCCGAAAATACTAAATACGTCAGTTCGGAATGCAACGCAATACTACGAAAATAACGCATCACTAGTAAAATATCACTCAGTACCCTGTGGGGGGGGGGGGGTTCACATTAATTTTATGGCATTATTTTACTTATCACACCTGCTTTGTAAGTAATATTATTATATTTTCATTGAAATCTTAACTCATTATACTTTATTTCATATGCATACCATATATCTAATGATAACAATCGAGGAAGCTATGTGCCACACTAATTGGCATTTAAAACATCTTAACAGCTGCAACCTCGAATCTTTTGACCCCCTTAGATAAGACAAGTTACAAAAATAAAAAATAAGTTTTTATTTTTCTCAGAAAGAAGTAAGATTTAACACAGACTTCTTGAATAAAAGGAGGGGGGGGGTCCCTAGAAATCGACTTATACAGTCTGTGCCAAACGAGAGTTAGTGCGTTGACAGCACGGAAAAACTAGCAAATGGGGTGGGGAGCCAATGAGAGCTCAAGATTTGCCCTCTGGATAACCATATAAGAAGGTAAATGTAGTGGCTTTATTTTTTCCCTCAGAGGTTGGTCAATCAGTGTGTCACTCGATTTCCTGTGCTGTCAACGCACTAACTCTCGTTTGGCGCAGAGTTTAGGAGTATAGTCATATTTACTAAAAAATGACGTAAAAACTGACCGATTTAAACGAAATTTGGCACTCAAGTTTATCTCTTTTTTAGTAACCGAGCACTTGAGCTGCTTTAAATGTCAAAGTATGTTTAATTTAAAATGCACTGTCTCGTTTTCACTTCTGAAAACTTATGAATATTAAAATAATGAAACTGTTCTTGTTTCGAGCATATTTATTGGGATTTAGATTAATTTATTGATACAATCGTCGAGTTCTTGCAACGTGCATAGTATCATCGACGAAGTATGAATATATAGATGTTACGACAAATCCATTCATCGCTAGCTTAACATTGATGTTTGTCATCGAAGGTACTCAAAATATATTTTTAAAAAAAATCTTAATACACACGATCTCGACGTTTATAAGCTTGTTGCTTATAATTTAAAAAAAATTTATGAGTTGAGGTAGAAAGCATTCTTCTTATGTCATTATTTTCAAAATGGCTGCCACAAATGACCAAAAACACAAATATTAAAGCCGGGTTTACACGGGTAGAGTAAACAGGAGAGTAGAGTAGCGAGTAGAGTAACTCTACCCGTAGAAACCCGAAAAAACACTCAGTAGAGTAGAGTGACGAGTAGAGTAGCTAGTAAAATTGGTAGAGTGGGAAGTAGAGTGCACTCTACTCTCCTGTTTACTCTACCCGTGTAAACCCGGCTTTAGGATTTGTGTTTTTGGTCATTTGTGGCAGCCATTTTGAAAATAATGACATAAGAAGAATGCTTTCTACCTCAACTCATAAATTTTTTTTAAATTATAAGCAACAAGCTTATAAACGTCGAGATCGTGTGTATTAAGATTTTTTTTAAAAATATATTTTGAGTACCTTCGATGACAAACATCAATGTTAAGCTAGCGATGAATGGATTTGTCGTAACATCTATATATTCATACTTCGTCGATGATACTATGCACGTTGCAAGAACTCGACGATTGTATCAATAAATTAATCTAAATCCCAATAAATATGCTCGAAACAAGAACAGTTTCATTATTTTAATATTCATAAGTTTTCAGAAGTGAAAACGAGACAGTGCATTTTAAATTAAACATACTTTGACATTTAAAGCAGCTCAAGTGCTCGGTTACTAAAAAAGAGATAAACTTGAGTGCCAAATTTCGTTTAAATCGGTCAGTTTTTACGTCATTTTTTAGTAAATATGACTATACTCCTAAACTCTGCGCCAAACGAGAGTTAGTGCGTTGACAGCACAGGAAATCGAGTGACACACTGATTGACCAACCTCTGAGGGAAAAAATAAAGCCACTACATTTACCTTCTTATATGGTTATCCAGAGGGCAAATCTTGAGCTCTCATTGGCTCCCCACCCCATTTGCTAGTTTTTCCGTGCTGTCAACGCACTAACTCTCGTTTGGCACAGACTGTATAAGTCGATTTCTAGGGAATATCTAAAATCTAGGTCCGAGTTATTGAGAATTTTTTTTTTTTTTAAAAAGAGTTAATGTTTTTGATATCATGACCTTATTCCAAGATTTAAGTCGTTTAATATTGCAAAATACGATCGATGTTAGTGAATTTTCCATTGAAGGGTTCTAACCTTGTAAAATATTGACAGTAGCATCTGTCAAATATGGACAGTCCCACTGATAAATCAGCTAGTAAATAATTNAAAAAAAATCATTTTTAGAATGAATTATAACATGTTGCAGCATGTGACGTCAATAAGTTGAAATATGTTTATCCTACTGACTTTTTAACTGTTTGTCAACTTTTTATATTTTATTTATTTTTTTTTTTTATACATATATATTTTTTTAACATGATAACCATATAACGAACTCAAACATTATCATATTTTTACTCTCTCTTATAATTTTTCTGAGAGAGTACACAGAGAGAGAAGAATTGTCATATTTAAATATATTTTTTTTGGTCTGAGCAGTCACAAACACACATGATGTATGTCAAACAGAAAAAATATAATTCAAGTTTTTTTTACAGTAATACATGATTTTCATTTTAAAATCAGACAACATATATTATCAAATACTGCACGTTTATCCTCTTATTTAATATAATTAAATTCTATAAAATTGAAAGCATTAGTAGCACAGAAAATACTAAACATTTGTCACTGTCTTTGACATCTTTGTCACTTATCTTTTTATACTTATAGATAAATTTAACAAAGTCTTGAAAAGTTGATATTAGACATTTTACTAAAGTAATTTTCTTGAAGAAGCAACATATTTATTGCTTCCGCATTTATCGAAAGTCAGAATTAATATGTTAGTGCATAAATAACTGTAAAATTAGTCTCGTTAGTGAGTGAAGTTATGAAGCATAAACAATAATAAATTACGAGATAAAAAGAACTCTTTATGTACTAAGTTTTTAAATTTTCTGTTAACTAATTAAAAAACCATAAATTTGAAACCCTCCAAAATGAAGATTGTAAATATGGAACATGTCAAAACAAATAAAATAACTTGTGGATTTTTTTTCGAACTAACTTTTCATACATAAATTTACTGAAATCGAATTAAATTCTGCTGAGATATGGATAAAATTATAAAAATAATGCATTGTCATCGAGTTCTAAGCTATTCTAAAAGTTTCAAATGTCCAGCTACTCGAGAAGTTAGTTAAACATCGATTGCAAATGTTGTACTGGACAAACAAACAAACAAGAAAGCAAGCTAATAAAAACGTAAAAAACAAAATCGCCGGGGTGTTTGAGATCGCTAGCTAAGAATTTTGTAAACGTATACATTAAATGCTATAATATGGTTCACAAGTTTCATTGTCATGTGTTTTTAGAGGTTAATGACAGACATTTAAAAATAATATTGGCTTTAGGGGACCTTGAATCGTGTATACCCATTAAAGAGTTCAAACTGAATGTTCGGGTCGTCATTACAATACTTTCTCTTCATATTTACAAAGTATATGAGAAAGAATAAAAGTATGAAAAAAAAATAAAGAAACGATGTCAATAGTTATCTAGAATGGATAGGTTGATATCTGTACAAGATATCGAGCCCAATGAGAGGGGATGAAATCGAGTGGAATGGCTCGGGGAATTACAAATATAAGAGATAGGAGAGATGTTACATCTAACCCCCAGTTATTGGACACATTTCTCTTATATAGAGACCAAGGTTCGAGAGTAGAGTAAAGAAACTTGGTCCAATACAGCCTCTACCTTCCATTTGAGATATGTTCGACCCAGCGACAGAATATAAACCCAGAGGCAATCATACACGTTTACTTTAATTTTTTTTTCACCCTATATGTGATAAAAGTATTTTTTTGTCTGCTCGTTTATTGTGTTTTTTTTTATTTCTATTTTTTTGGCTTCCACGCCTAGCGAAGGTAACAATGATAACATTGAGATCATACTGAAGTCAACTCATCATACTGTCTCCAAACTCAAATATTCCTCCACAGAAATCCGTTTTAAACAACGGGAAACGTTTTCGGTCTCGTTCCAATTTGTAGTTCAATATTTTTGCGAACCACCATACCAAAAAATACTAGATGGTCGATTCAAAAGATCTAATTTGTTGGTATCCATCTTAAATTCTGCGCCCATTGCTTTGGACATAGACTTTTTTTACACAAATCTTTATGAGTACTTAACCGATATAAAAATAAATTGGTAAGGCGTGAAGTCTCACGTAAAAAGGGTTTCGTTGGTATTGTGAAACCAAATTAGTAAGGGGGGGGGGACCGAAAAATTTCGATGTTTTTTTGACAAAATGGCGCCGAAAATGAAACACTAACCCTAAGTGGTATATATATTTGTAATCTACTCTTCAATACCTTTCATTTGATACCCCACTTCAAAATTAGTAAGGGGGAGGAGGGGGGGGGGGATTATTAATTTTTTGACAAAATGGCGGGGAAAATGAAATATTACCCTCAAGTGTTATATATTTTTGTCATCTACTCTTCAATACCTTTCATTTGATACCCCACTCAAAATTTTAAAAAAATATTTTTTTCTCGCGATGTGAATTATCCGCCATTTTGAATTTGAACAGCTGATTATTTTGAGTTCTCTATATTTTTCCTGTGTGCGCGTCAAAACGATCTTTATTACTGGTAAGTTTCGCGCTTTTATCTCTTTTGGTTCAAAAGTTATTGGAACCGTACAGAGTGACAGACAGACAGACACAGGAACGAAACTATAAGGGTTTCTTTTTTTTTTTGGTTTTACCAACGAAACCCTGAAAAATGGATACATTGTCAGATGTAGTTCACATATGCTCTAATGATATATGATAAAATTTCAGCCATCTGTTTTTATTTTAATATTGAATAAAAATAAGTTTGAAACCACTATATTAAAGCCGATCCAAACAACCCCACTTTCAATTCCTATTCGTGCGATTACAGGATGCGAGTAATCTACGTGGCACACTTTTGGGCTTGACTACTTGGTGTAAATTTATTTTAAAATGTTTTCTATGTAGATGTGGAAAAGATACGTGGGTTATATTTTACCTTTTTTTTCTCTTATACAAATTATATTGTCTATAGAGAAAGTATTGTGACGGCGCAAAAATTGGATTTTTGAAAGCTTGTTAGACTCGTTTTGCAAACGCGTGAACCCAAAACTACTGGGCCGAGCTCGATGAAATTTGGCACACTTGTTCAGAGAAATACCCCGAGACGGAATTGCAAAACTCTGTGCCATTCAATTTCAGCATTAAATTAAATGGAGCGTACCTTGGATCAAAGATTAAAACAAGGCTTTCTGAAACAAATCGGCGTTTTGAAACCACTGAAATACATTATCTTCATATTTTGTATAAAGTATCAATTACTAAGTACATAATATATCATTTAAATTATATTTTTAAAACCTATAATAGTACATTACGCGTCGAGTGTGGAAAGTAAGATTTTGCATGCGAGTGTGGAGTTTACACCTGAGCGTATGAGTTTACACACATAGCGAGAGTAGTAAAAACCACACGAGCAATGCAAAATCCCGTTTTCGCACGAGTTGCGTACCGTACTTTATCTACGATTGTTAGATTTTAATAATAATTGCAGAAAAAAATAATAAACTTCCTGTATATAAGTTCGTATTTCAGTATTTATCTTTTGATAAAGATGACATCAATTCGTTAGTTGTATTTTGTGCCGAATTAATTATTTCGGAAGGCGTATTATTCTCCTCATATTCTTCATAATCACTTAAATCACTCATTGATTTTCACAAAAAACTCGATACAAACAGTTACTTTTATTAAATAAACATCAAATTAGTTATGTTAAATGTAAACAAATTCGCTAATCGTGTGTAAAGTTGATAATTCTTCTTCTTTACGTCACTAGAGTGGAAAAAAGAGGAATTGTTCAAAACAATGAGACACGCATGCGCAATTAAAACAGGTGTGTAAAGAATCACTTTCTACGAATCTAAACAGAGATGTAATGTTTATAATACGTATTAATCGTAGATAAAGAATATTATCACCCCTAGAGGATAAAAAATATTTAGGCTTTCTTCCTCGACGATTGTGTTTAAAAGCCCAGCTTGTTTTGAGAGCTCAAGGTCATTCTCCCTTTTATCTCCCCAGAGAGAATTTCATCTCTGAAAATAGCTTCTATCGGGTAGCCTTTAACTCAACCACGTCCTCTATTAACCCTAAAAAGGGCAGTCGGGGGGGGGGGGGGTAAGGTCGGTTTTTTAGTGAAATCGTAACATTTTTTTTTACATTCAAATTATAAGTTGTTGAATTACTTCACTTTCATAGTTTAACTTCTGTAAAACTTTGTTACATACTCGTATTTATCACAAATTAAGAGATTTCCTAGTTATATTGTTACCCCTAGAATGTTAATAATACTCTAAATTTAAATCCATCAAGCCAAATTTGCTACTCTTTCAATCTTTTTCGACCCTTTAACCTCAATAGATTATTCATTTTGTTGAAACTTTTGGCAAGTATAGTTTCCAATTCGATTATAACGTTTTGAAAATGTCCTAGTCTGTTCTTGATATCCAATCCGACTTGTCTTGTTAAGTTTGGACGGAGAAACTAATTTTCAGTTTGTTTACGATTTTCAAGTCAAATTTCAAAAAGCAGGGGCCATTTCAAGTTAAACCTTTTCGAAATTCTATTAGTTTTAGTGCTCTCTAGAAAGTTTATAGTTTAAATTGATATCTAATTGATTTTGATTTTAGATTTGACACCCTTCATCATTTCGATTCAATTTCCATTGGCAAATAGTTTCAAGTTTGTAATCATAATTTTGAATTTTACTTTGTTTAAAGATTTATTTAATACCATTATATTATGAAGTTAAAATTTTAACTTTCCGCAGTATGAATACTACCGAAAATTAAAAATTAAATTTCACTATATTATCTTTTATATAATGGAGTAGTGTCCCGACGACGCCGGCGACGGCGACTCACCTTGAAATGATTTATAACGTTAAAAATTAATTTGCTAAAACCTGAATTTGAACCAGTGACCTCCAGCACACAAAGCATGTGCTCTACCACTGAGCTATGCAAGCGTAATGAATTTTTAGGCCTAAAACTTTCTATTTAAACAGTAAAAGTATATTTCTATTTATCTATATAAGGTACAACTGGACATCGCGAGACTCATTCATTTTAAATATAACTATTTATCTCTCAGCTCTTTTTCTTCGAATGCAATTAATAAGTAATAACTAGACATCACGTGGCTCTTTCTGTTTAAGAATAACTGGACAGCGCGAGACATTTATTTTAATTATATAATTAATTATCTCTCAGCTCTTTTTTTATCCATATTTATTCTGCCCGTTGCCACGGGATTAACGGCTAGTGTTAAATATAATTGAGTGAAGTCACGGTACTTCATTGCTATTGATCAAATTTTTTTCTTTAGTTAAGGTAAAATTGTTTAACTACACGTGTAATCTGGGTGTATATGACCAAGCAGTCTAAGAGTCTTAAAAAAAAATTACAATAAAATAAATACATGTATAATTCAGTTGCTTTGTTGGAAAAAAACAACAGGAGCACTATAAAATCACCGCTCGGTTAAATTAATTATAATAGAGGCGGAAAGTAAAAATAAATGCTAAAAAGATAAAAGCCAATTATTATGGCACATATCCTTGTCTATTGTAATGATTTTATGCTTTTATAACCTATGTTTATCTAAATTATTAAATTTGTTCCCTCTTTTTATTAATATATATCTTAATATTGATTTAATTTTTATATATGCATTATTTTTATTAAAATAATAATGCATTGTCATCGTGTTCTTAGCTAGTCTAAATGTTTCATATGTCTAGATACTCGGGAAGTTAGTTAAAAATCGATTGCAAGATTTGTACAAGACAAACAAACAAACAAGAAAGCAAGCTAATAAAATCTTATTATTAATGGATCGGATACTTATTAAATACTTATAAATATGGATACTTCTTAAATATGGAGCGGAATGCTAATTAATTGGATGACTTTTCTTTTTATTTTTTTTCTTTTTTTTTATCATAAATTCTAAATACCTACCTTGAAAGCATACAAAAAGAAGAAAGATGCGGCTTCCAGCATCCGAAAGCTCATTGCATTTCCTTTCAGAATCTCTGATGTTGGTTCATATTAGCTATCTTTAAGTCGCTGTCAAATTGAGGCTAACTTTAAAATTGTTTGTTTTTCTTCTCAAATTTTGCGAAAATTTGAGTGTCATTACCAATGCAGGAAAAATTTAATAAATTAAATAATCTTTAAACGGTGTAATTGTACTTTAGAATGAGGTAGTTGTTGTTATACTTTTGACGGGAAAAATGAGTTTAATTTTTATTTCTTCCGGCATTTAGGCCTTTTAACGGACGAACTGGCCGTTCCTGATCAAATTGCAGGGGGTGCTAAACAGAGGGTTCTCTCTGACGCTTTCCTCTCTGAAGCCAATTTTCTTATCCCAGAATTCCCCGAGAAAGTCTTCGGTTGGCATGTCCTTGTCAACGCGAAGGATGGTAACCGTATCCCCAGGGATGACCGGAAGGGTCGCTTGTAGAATTAGTTCTGCGCCTGCTTCACTATCCTCATACTCTGTTGATGGCAAGGGATATTATTACCTTATACCTCAGCCAATCTAAAAACACAGACTCAAGAGGGGAGATAATCACAATCGTGTGGCAGGATCAATTATGGGTTTTGCTGAGGCTTATATAACAAGAGCATGCCTTTGGGATAATCTAACAAGGAATTTTCCAATGTCGCCCACTTCCACGTGAGTTCCATTTTCCTCAGTGTTAATGGCACCAGTTCTAACTTTAGCTTCGTGCTTGTAGGCTAGAGACAATTTTTCCACGATCTTTCGAAGTTGACTCTGGTTTCTCTTGGGTTATCCCGACAAAATATTACCGGAGACTTTAATTTATACCAGCTATTTTAGTATGAGTTTTTATTGTTGAGAAAATAAATATTTATTACTTCATATCATTTTGCCAAAATGACTTACGAGTTTCACTAAAGCAGTAAATTTAAAAATTTACTAGAAATGTAATAGATAAAAATAAAAGCACGTTGGAAGGTAATTCCAGCTGTTCTCGTTAACTGCTCTTGAAGAAATTAGGGGTCACCATAAATATCCAGCTTCATATTTGAAACCATTAACTAAGTTACAAAGTCGAAGAGGTATTTCATATCTCATAATTTATACTTTTTTTTACATTTGGAGTGTCATCGTAAAAATTTTTGTTATGTTTTTTTTTTTATTGTTATTTTACGTTATTATTATGGTTGAACCTCAATTCGCTTTTGAGTCGTTTATTGTTATGGTTATGGGTTATTATATTGCTTTCAAAATCGGAGCTTATTCGCTTTCCACTACTCGAAACAACCATACATATATCGTTTGCAGAGTTTCCGTTGGACCATTAGTTCTGCATATTAATCAAGTTGGGAGGTTTTAGGAAGGTAAGGGGGGAGGGGAGTGGCTTGTGTTGGTGAGAAATTTGATTTATGAATGGCTCCGGTGGGATAGAGAGAGAGAGAGACTTATAGAGTGTTTTGGGCTCTGCGAGAAGACGAAGGTTGAATTCTAGAATTGAGCTAATCTATTGACTAGACTCGAGGAAAAGCCCAACAATAGAACCAAGTCAACTAAAACCCAGCCTCGATCTTCCTCTGTGAAATAAACTCACTCAACATCACTCCCCCCCCCTTCCAATTCTACGATTAATCCGCTCAGGTACCCCTCCGTTGACTTAATCAGTTAAGCAAACTATTCAAACCTGTCAAAAGAAGATCAAGAATAGAAAATGGATTGTAGGTCGAGTTGTAAGATTTTCAAACTTAATTATTTTCTTTACTCCCTCCTCCTATTTCCTCAACCAAAATCAAATAAATTAGCCGTTCGTTGAGAGTAAAAGTTATATCTCCATAATTGTATTATAGAAATCAGTCTGTTTTGACTCGTACTATACTTTCTCTTAATCAAAATTACAACATTTATTCTCCTAAACCTAAACCCTCTAGGTCCCAGGCATAATACCAAACAAATAATATAACCAAATTAGCATTTATTCTTATTTGTTGATTTTATTTACTTTTACTAAATTTATTTTAATATGGATATATTTTTGAGTCGACAAAATTTACCTTCACGCAAAAAACGACATGAAAAATTTGACACTTTGGTTTTATTTATTTATTTATTTTTATGTTAGTAGCTGGAGGTAGCTAATTTTTCACTTTATAAAACTATATTTTGCCAATAGAAACGCTGAAGATAAATATTTTCTAAATTTTATATAACATTTTATTACAGCTGATAGCGGCAAACCCAAATTTCTTTTAATTATACCCGGACTTCCTTCGTGAGATGCTCATGCATCATGAATGCCATTAATAAAATTTACAAATACTCTGGTCGAGGTAAAGCAAACAGGGCCACAAGTTCAGTCAGTATTAAAATGCTCAACAGCAAACCAGTTATGCATTACATGTGAAACACAAATAGTAAAATTAAGATAAATAGGAGCGTAAATGGAGGTAATCTTAAAAAGGAATAACACAAACAGTCTCTCCACGTAAATTGAAAAAAAAAAGAATTTTTTTTATTGCCAAAGCAGCTTTCAGCCTTCAAAAGGCCATTATCAGGAGTCCCACGTCGATATCTGACATGAAGTAGATTCACCACTCACTAAATTCATTTTATTATGTAACTTCTTAGGGTTTCGAGGTCGTCCTAGAAACCCTTATACCTTTGGTACTGTGTCCGTCCGTCCGTCGCATCTTGGATTATATCTCCCACTCCCAACCTACTGATGCTATAGACTTGAAATTTGGTATATGTGTTAAACTTTTTTCCCAAAAACTGAAAACCTATTGCAAACTTTAACACTCCAAATTTCTGCGATCAATTGCGATCACCGCGCAATATTATACATTTTTTGTAATTTTCAAGTTGGGTATCATTTCAAAGGTATTGAAATGAAGATTAATAATACGTATCGCATTTTCAAAATGGCGGCCATTTTACCCCCCAAAAAATTCAAACAAACCCAAAATTCCCCCCCCCTGCACTACCCCATTAGAATAGGTCAAAATTAGGCAAAAATACATAAATATAAATCACTGTTGTCCAATAATATTTCCGGGAGTTGATATAGAAACGTCAATTTTTAAAAATTTTAGGGGGGCGTAACTAGGGGGCCCCAATATTTTTGTGATTTGAAAAATCGAAGTAGGGTATCATTTTAAAGGTATTGAATTTTAGTTCACAAAAATATATCGTGTTTCCAAAATGGTGGCCATTTTACACCCCTAAAAATTAAAAAAAATGTCTCTCCTACGGTACCCCATTAGGACAGGTCCTAAAAATAAGGCAAAAATATCAGTGTCTGTGGTCTAATGATATTTCCGTAAGTTGATATAAAAAGTCAATTTATTAAAATTTTAGGGGTGTTTAACTTGGGGGCCCTAAAATTTTTGTGATTTGAAAAATCGAAGTAGGGTATCAATTTAAAGGTATTGAAATTTGGACTCAAAAATATATCGTGTCTTCAAAATGGTAGCCATTTTATCCCTAAAATAATTCAATAAGCGCATACCGAAAATAGTAAAGAATAATAATACATCACATCTTGATTTTTAAAAGTGAACAATAGTTATAATTGTTTAAAAAATATATAATAATAATAATTCATTCTTATGACCGAAGAAACCCTTTTAGTATCTTGCTGGCAAGTATTTGACAGGATTTTTTTTTTTAAATTTTAATTTTTTTTTTATTCCGCAATAGGCACTGATGATGGCCTTTTGAAGGCTAAAAGCTTCTTTGGCATTTTTTATTTTTTTTTATTTTATTTTTTTTTTATTTTTTTATTTTTATTTTATTTTATTTTTTTTCAATTTACATGGAGAGACTTTTTGTCTTGTGTTATTCCTGTAAAATTAAGAGTTTAAACTATGACACGGATCCATGAATTGTTGCCTCAAACCTGTTAAGTAGGTGTGGTTTAAGAAACCCCTGACATCACTTGGAAATAACATTTAGGAGATTTAACAATTATAATAGGTTTTAATGCTTTTTTATTTGTAACTAGCCGTTATGCCCGTTGCAACGGGCAGAAAAAAAGAGGTGGGAGATAATTAGTTATATTTAAAATGAATCAGTCTCGCGCTGTCATTTTATACTTAAACAGAAAGAGCCACGTGATGTCCTGTTATTTCTTATTAATTATTGTTATTCTTATTAATCAATTATACTTAATATAGATATAATATACTGTTTAAATAGAAAGGTGTAGGCTATGATATTCAGGGTCAATCATAGCTCAGTGGTAGAGCATCTGCTACATAATCTAAAGGTCACTGGTTCAATGGTTCAATCCCAGCTTATGGCTCATCAATTTTTAACCTTAAAAATCATTTAGAGGTGCGTCGCCGTCACCCGTCGACGTCGCCCGTTGTCTCGGGACACTACTCGATTATATAAAAGATAGATGTTTGTTTAACCAGCAATGCATTGTTGTTTTGCTGCTTAGCATTTAACTTCTGGCTATACTAATGGCCCCGTTTCCTTTACCTCTACCCTACATTTTCAAAAGTCGTACTTTTCGCAGTAGGTTATTTGGCGGTTTTATCCGTCATTCTATGTAACTGATTTATTATAGAGCTTAAGTTTTAATTCTTTATCTTTTTATCCCGTCACGTTTTCATGTAATGTTTTAAAAGTGTTAAATTACCATTTAATTTTCCCCAGGGTACGTTTTATTACATTTTTTAAAACTTTAATTCAACTCAAGTTGTTTTTTGTTTTTGTTGTTTTTATGAGGGAACAATATCACTGAGTTATTAGATTTATCTTTGTTTTCTTTCTTTGTTGATTCAACTAGAGGGTTTTTCATATGAAATAATTTACAAATGGGAGTTGGTTAAGGTCCCACGGGCAAAGTATATTAGGTTGAGGAGCTTGCTATACACCTTGTCGATTATTCTCTTAACCTCACGTCTTTCTCGCAGTAGATACGTGATGTGTTTCCTTTATAATACACCTTGGAAATAATCTTCAAAATACAACCTTTCTTCTCCTAAACCTCTAAACCCTCTAGCACCCACGCATAATACCACACAAATATAACCCAATTTAAAACTTTTTTAAAAAGAAGAAAATATATATTCTCTTGATATGTTTATTTTTGTTATTCTATTCACTATTGTTGGTTTAGGATTAAATTATTCTTTTGGTTTTTGTTCAAAATGACAGATTAATATATAAATAAATAGATTATTTTCAACGTATTTTGTTTGTATTCATTCTAGATTTATTTGTAGAATTTGTTATTTGGAAATTGCTGATTGGTTATATCGCTGCAGGTAATATTGTAAGAGATCATCTTCATCTATTTAATGATTATATTTTATATTTATACATTGCTGTAGCTTACCAAAGGTATATGGTGGCATTGTCCATCATTGTACACACGTTTGGTCTCATGTCCGCCTGCCGTTCAACATGTTTTTGATCTAACTTAATATCTTATAAACTACTCGTCAGGTTTTGATGTAATTTGGATGCTAATTTCACTTATCATTTCTTCATTATTTTCGGCACACAGGTACAGGTGCATCTCGGCATTTGTGACAACTGCACACTTTTTGGAGTTTTCCCCTTTAATATTTCCATATGGCGGCCAAAATGGCGGGCGACTAAATAATAGTTATTTATGCACCTAGGGAGTAAAGTAAGCCATTATTCCCTGAGCGAAAAAGTTGATTCTTGAGGCGAAGCCGAAGGAATCATGTCCCTAAATCCCGAGGCGAAGCCGAGGGAATTAGACTTTTTAATTCCCGAGGCGTAGCCAAGGGAATAACGCTAATTAGCTCCCGAGGCGAAGCCAAGGGAGATAATTATCGCGAAGGGAATAATGGCACTTTACTCACGAGGTACATACAATATTTTATCTCCTGTAGGAAGTAAATACATATTTTCGTTCATTGCACAGTTTTTATTTATTATTTTAATAAATAACAATAATTATTAGCACTTTTAATAGCAGATATAAGAGATTCAGTATTAAAAACAAATAAGAATTGGAATTAAACTCAAATAGAAGGTTACTTAGATGCAGGTTATAAACATAGATAAACATGGTCGTAAAAGCAGTGACGCCAACCTGATTTCAACATCTTCATTACATTAACCATTCATTTTCTACTATTTATAAAATAATTAAGTTGCAATCTTTACTTTTTCGCCCTACTTTTTACTTTTTCTCCCTACTTTTTTATTCAGGGATGACTTGCTTTAGTCCCTCTAAACTAATTCAAAATCATAACTTTTTTACCCTACTGGAGATTTTTAGTCACCATGACATGTTATGCATCAATTTAAAGGTCTTGAAGTTACTAAGAATATGTATATATTTAAATTTCACACTCAATCATTTTAACTTAATCGTACAGAAACCGGCGATTATCGCCTCACGCCTTACTTGTTTTATTTCTCACACAGCCTGCACACTTGGAATTCAGGAAGTTATTTTTCTCTTATCAACAAACACTCAAAAATCTGTATGAGTAAACCATAAAATTGCAAGTCACCAAAATTTCTCATAACGGCCGTTTTTGTATAATTTGACTGGACTATACTGCGCCGTGCTAAGCGTATAAATAAACCTTTTAAAAAGGACTTTGAATTAAAAAAGATTAAGATATTTGACTTTGGCTTTGTAGATTATTTTACCTATTTCTGAAAAATTTTAACTTCATTTCAGTGTATTTAGTGTGGAGATACTGCACCCATCTTACGTAGCAAGATTACAAAAATCTTTTGTTTACATTACCTCATTTATATAGGTTTTTTGGCTAAGAATTTCGCTTTCGAGCTTACCGAAGGTATCGGAAGCATTCTGTTCACTTCTGAGAACGAAAAAATGTTATGTCTCCGATTTTAAAAGTTAAAAGTAAAATACGTAAAAATTAAACAGAAAAAAGTAAAATCTGATACTTATATTGAATCATAACTCCAGCCTCTCAAAAGTCCCCCCACTACACCTCAACCACAACCTTACTTCCCATCACATATTCCATTACTATACTATTTCCCTTCTTATACCACGTCGGCCGCTACCACGTCTTTTCGGGGGTTGGCGAGCGAAGCGAGTAGGGGGCGAAGCCTCCTAGTTATTACTAATATTATTATACATAAGTTTTCTTAACTTATTGAAGTCAAGGGATTTTACTTCACTGAATTTAAAATTATAACAATGTGTTCTCTTCTGCTCTGACGAAACTGATAAAATGTATTTTTAGAATATTCAAGTTTATTTTAAATACGTACTCTTTATATCTTAACAAAATGAAATATAGAAAAACATAAGTAATTTTATAATAAAAAGTTTGTTCTTTTTTTGTTAAATAATATTTCTTTTTTTTTTTTTATTCGCTCGGTATTTTTTCACGCTATTTTTTCTCTACTAAGATATATCTCAATTTCGCCCCCAAAAAGGTTTTTCCTTTGCCTGCATTTAATGTTGCTTTGTTAGGGCCCTCTAGCGGTTAGGGCCCGGGGCCCCTGGTTGAGGACAAACCCTAATTTCCACGTGGCCCTGAAAATGTTACCTTCCACTAATTGTTTTGTAAGTAAAAAGACCCTTCCGGCCCTTTTTCACGCGAAAAATAGAAGTGGACCTACTAATTGTCCCTCAGGGAAACCCCGCACCTTTAACTTTTTTTGTGAAAAAATCTTTTGTTCCCCATTTTCACTTCCCTTTGCAGGAAATTCTTCACAGTATATTTTAACGCAATTCCGTCACCTATATTTTGTTAAAAACATTTTCTTTATTATATAAATTGAATTTATTTTGTAAAAGAAAGTTATTTATTAAAGCGATCATTGATTAGATTAATAATTATCATTTATAATTGTTTAATACGAGTATAATTCATTTACGATTGAACTCTTTCTCTATCTCATTATTACTCTCTCTCCCTATCTTATTATTTATTGTATTTTTGGTTTTTATGTAATTAATTTAGTGTATTTGAGTTTACCGACACTAACGGAAGCATTGTGATCATTCTAAAAACCTTTGTTTACTTTACATCTCCGGATTAATAAACAATTCCGAAAATATATTTTTTCCATGTAATTAAAAATGAAATACATAATACAAAATATAATAACTCCAACACTCAA
>KZ651416.1:431719-450480 GCA_001010745.2 Gerris buenoi
TGGTTCTATATTCCAAAAAATTAGCCCCCCCCCCCTAAATGCAACCCTGGCTACGCCCATGCAGAGTTGCAACGTCCCCAATTGATAGTCTTAGAAGTTGTTAATTCATTGTTCATATTTTGTAGTTAGTTATGTAGACTTTAAATCTTGAGATTCTTGTCTAATTAATGATAAACATCCGTGGCGCAAATGCCCATAGAAGACCCAAACCTGAGATAGAGCTTATAAAACTATATATGTAATGGATGACATGGGTTGGTATGTCTCTCCATCAGCTTTACAAACCGTATGATTGGCATTCGTAACTGAATGGACAGCACTTTACTTAAGTTTCTATAAATTTATATCGCAAAACTGGATGAAAACCGAGCATAGAGTATCTTGCCAGGGTCGAAACTCAAACCTAGATTTCCTAGTTTCAAAGCACTGAGCAATGGGCTTCCAAGGACCAATATTTTTACTTTCTCCTATATGTAGTGCACAAGTAAAGTATTGTGAATCCGCAAAAAATTACTTTTGAAATTTTCATGGTTTTACACATTTTGTGGTCCCTTTGGTCCAAAATAGTGGTTTGGAAAAAGAATGTCTGTCCGTAGTCTGATGTTTGTGCAGGCGCGTGAAGCCTTACTCTACTTGAGTGGTTTCGATTAAATTTAGCATTAATGCTCAGGAAAATCATACCCCAAGACGAAATCGAGAAAAAACTATCGCTCCATATTTAGGGACACTACTCCTGACATTTCGTAAGAAAAAACGTGAAAAAAAAAAAAAAATGATTGCTCAAAAACGGATACGATATTGATTAAGATATTCTTAAATATAATCCATTTAAATACGGTATACTTTTCCCCCCGGAAAAAAATCTGTAAACTTTGACGGTGATAGGCCGGGTTCGATTCCCACCGGGAGGAGTTATAAATTAAAAAGTATCCAAAAAAATTTTAATTCTGACCAGTGTACGGACAAAACTTTAAATTGATATATTTAGATATATAATTTTTTTTAGTGTTATTATAAAAAAATTACAAAACTTTGTTACTACAAAGAAAAAAATACGATTACTATACATATATACAGGTTAAAATAAATAAATAAAAAGTAAAAATAATTCTGTATAATAATATTAATATACATATATTATTACCTTACCCATACAGATTTATTTTATGGCTAGAGGGCTTCAGGTAAAAAAAATGTAAATATCGTTTTAGTTGTTTTATAAGGGGGATAAACATTTTTTAAAAAAAAAAAAATCTTTTCGGTTTTTTCCAGGCGGATTAGGCCCATAATTCTATGTAGTCTAGAGTCTAGAACTACCCGAATATTTTGATTAGCTAGTCTGTAGGTTTTGGTTTTGGTGGATCAGCCTAATTTTTTAGTTTGTTATTTTTACACATTTTTTGTTTTCTAAAATTTTTAATAACTTTGGTTCTACTCGATTTTTAGCTGATACAAAGCTTACTAGATGGTCAACATGTTTTTCACCCACCTCTGGAAAAAAAAATGAATCAAATTTGTTTAGCCAGTTTTGTGCCTTTAAAGTCGAACAGGTGGCGGCAGACACACATACATACACGGAAACATTTAGGACCGTATTCGGTTTTTGGAATGTATAAAATTAAAAAGTATCCAAAAATTTTCAATTCTGACCAGTGTAGAGACAAAAATTTAATTTGATATATTTAGATATACAACTTTTTTTTAGTGTTATTATAAAAAAATTACAAAACTTTGTTACTACAAAGTTTAATTGAAACGATAAGTAATAATTTTAATTTTTTTTAAATTTCNATTAATGCTCAGGAAAATCATACCCCAAGACGAAATCGAGAAAAAACTATCGCTCCATATTTAGGGACACTACTCCTGACATTTCGTAAGAAAAAACGTGAAAAAAAAAAAAAAATGATTGCTCAAAAACGGATACGATATTGATTAAGATATTCTTAAATATAATCCATTTAAATACGGTATACTTTTCCCCCCGGAAAAAAATCTGTAAACTTTGACGGTGATAGGCCGGGTTCGATTCCCACCGGGAGGAGTTATCTTTATGGTAAATTCTAATAAAATATTCAATGATCATTAAATTTGACCAAGGACACCCAAAACAACTAGTTAATAGAAAATTCTGGACCAAGTAATAATGTACTCACATGTGAGAAAGTTAGTCTGGGTTGCCTCGGATACACTTTTTTTTAATTTGTAAATGCAAAATCATTCAATCTTAGCATTAAAATTTATTCTTTCTTGGCAATATGGCTGAGATATTTTAGAACTAAAAATGCTTATTTGTATAAAGAGTATATATTTCACAGCTAAAAATTAATCTAAATAATGTACAAGAGAATTTTGAAGTAGAAATTCTGCAAATACCGAACATAACTTAAAATAATTATTGTATACTTAGGGTTACCCGTTGCGAAATAGGCATAACAGAGGGACTAGTGCCTTTAGAGGTAAATATGGACCACTGTCCTCTTAGTACCAGATGTGTAGAATGTTGCCCTGCCATTAAGAACAACTAAGGACAAGGTCTAGCGCTAGCAGTAACACTAGTAGACTTAATACAGCGGAGCTATGCCAGGTTAACAGATGGGCTCTACTACCGAGAGCTTATACAGCCTCTCTACACTAACCAACCCTTAGATAACTATCAACAACCAACCTACAAGTAATATCAACTAACAAAATACCTAACCTTACCCTTAAAACCCTTCCTTGCTAATAACCTCAACTCTAATCATCTTAATGACGTCATAAATTTTAAAGGACAGATGTTTAAATGAAGTAAGTCTACGTTAAACCTTTAAATACAGGACTGAAGAGTAATGAAACCGTGTCGTGTCTACAAATTGACCAACATAAATTTATTTCAACCATTTTTATTGATACGATGAACAAACTCATTTTTTAAACTAACATGAACTAGTAGTTAGAATAGGGGGATATTTATGCATATTTCTCAATATAGCTGATTGCATTTTTATTTCGATATCTGTTATTTACTAGCGTACTGATTGAACATTTTTAATTCACTTTTAAGCCATCAAATTTACTGATTGATATTTTTTTTTCGTCCGGGAATTGATTTATCTTTTAATCTGCGGTCATTCATCTGAAACCCTTGTTTACTACTCCGCCTTAGACAACCAATATGAAAGTCAATGCCAACAATGTTTTAAGCCTCGTTCACACGACGACACTAAATGTCGTGACATTCAATGCCACGACATTAGTGTCGCTTAGTGCCGTCGTATGAACAGTAGACGTCACGGCACTAAACGCACTATAACTAAGACGCTGTCAACCAGTGTCACGGCATTAATGTCGCGACATTAGTGATATCGTGTGAACGAGGCTTTAAGCTATAAGAGTTTCACTTCCGTATGCACATATAGTATACCAATTCAACATCCTCTTATAAATAGTATACCATTGTGTCATCCTCATGTACCTAGTATATGTACATAAATAAATAAAGATATTTTAAAGTTCTCCGTTTCAAAAAAAGTGTTTGCTGCGAATAACTAGTAGTTCTGTGAACAGTAGACCTCGCTCGTTGAAATAACAAATCGGGGTTTGAGCTTTCGTTCATAAAAACTATTTATCGTTAAAATGGGTCTGAAACGTGGCTATTTTAGAGAAAAATAGACTCCAGCGCTGGAGTCTTTTAGTCTACTGTATATGTCTACTGTATGGAGTCTAATGGAGTTTACTGTATGTTTCCCGTAGTTAATAATAATTAAAATTTGATTTAAATGTTCCGTAGTATGAATACTACCAAAAACGTAAAAATTAAATATTAACCTAAAAAACAACTCGAAAAAACCGGCAAATTTACACTGTACCCCCTATGACTGTACACCAAGTGCGCCGGGAAAGGTCGGGTCACGATGGAAGTGCGCCAGCCCCTTTTTTGAAGGGTACGGTCGAAGTGCGCCGGGCTAATCCTACCTTTCCACCCAGGTAGTCCACCCACCTCGGACACGGATCCTCTAATCTAAAGGACTAATCATTGTCAATATTCCCATATACTAAATAAAAAGCAAATATTCATAAATATTAAATTTATAAATATTCAAAATGAAAAAAAAAAAAAAANTTTGTTGAAATTTTAAAATAAATTAAACATTTTTCGAGTGTTACAACTTCAAAACGTTATTAGGTTAAATATTAATTATTTTTTAATACTGCTTTGAACTAAATGTATTAGCGCATATAAATTACTATAAAAGAAATAAAATAAACGAAAATAACCCACCACTGTACCCCCCTATGTACCCTGGACTTTGATGTACCATAACTCGATAAGAACGTGTACGAATAAAATTTTAATTTCTTTGGCGTGTGCACAATTAAGTACCCAATTTGGGCTCAAAAGCCCAAAATCATATTGATACATCAATATGATTTTGATGATCAATATTTCAATATGAGGAGATACGGTAACCGTAAAGAAAAACGTGAAAAAATGATAAAAATTGACACGAAAAAAACGTTTTTTCGATAAAAATTACCTGAAACGTGAAAAAGTTAAAAATGTTTTTGCACAACTTTAATGTACTCTTGAAGGGCTTTCTAACGATACCAATCATGCCAGGGTACTTCTTAAGTTACTAGTTTCGAGTAGAAAGGCACAATTTTTTGCTTTTGAATTTCACATGGTCCCGTACAGACGCCAAAGTACTAAAACTACCCTTGTACCCGAACCCGTAAAGGTACGGTAGTACCTTACTTCACAGTTCCTTCTTTACTTCACAGTTCCTTGTAGTTTTCTTACGCGCAACTTTTCACCGAAGGAAATTTTCGAGTCTAAAAATCCCTCGGAGCCTTTAGCCATATAGTGCGACAACAACCCCCTACCCGGACCCCAAAAGGTATAAAAGGGTACAACAGTACCTCACAGGTACGATTTTCTGAAAATGTTTTTGCACACATTTGGTACATTTTTAAAGAGCTTTCCAACGATACCTCTCTCGAACTCGTACCACCTCCCCTTCTGGTTGCGGCTAACCATGGAAGACGTCCTTTACATCGTCGTAGCTAATAAACTAAAAGTCGGACAAAAACGGGCCCTTAAAGAGGACAATTTTACCTAAAGTTCAAGACCCTTTCGAACGTTATGGAACAAAAATTGGCAAAGTTACAGAAGGTCAAAGTCGAAATTTTGGAAAAATGTAATATTTACGAGTTTTTCACCGAGGTACCCCCCTTCCCCCCGTAAAAGGTACTACAAAAAACGGTTTGCGCTTACCCCTCGAAAAGGACATTTTTGCGTCATACGAAGCAGAGTAGAAAGGTACTTATTTTTCTCCGTACGTCAACCCCAAGTACCGCCTTGTACTCCGGACTTTAAAGTCCTGTAAAACAAAAAGTACTGGACGGATCGATACTAAATGTCGACGTTGCTCTGTAGAATTTAATAGAGATTCACGCACTAAAAGCCTAAACCTGTCCGACAGCGGCCCTAGGAGGAGATACGCGCCCCGTTTTGCAAAACGTTTAAAAAAAAGCGGTTAAAAGTGTTATTTCGTCGTTTAGGACCTGAAACGCGAAAAATTTCAAAATGTTTTTCCACAGTATTTACCTACTCCCCAAGGGCTTTCCAACGATGTACGACACTTCTTACCAAATATCTCCGGTTTTCTGATCGGTGAAAACAAAATTTCTCGATGTCACCCCTATACGGGGGTACATGTAAAAAAAAAAGTTCTCGTTACCGGCTATGGACCTCTGCGGGATCTACAAAAACATTAAAAAAATTAAAATTTTGAATTATTCTAAAAGTTATTTACGTAAAAATGTGTTAAAAAACGCCATTTTTGTCCATAGACGATTTCCCGTTGAAAATAAACCCATTTCCCGGAAAATTTCCCGGCATATAGAATTTTTCCTTAAAAATACACTATAACCTTAACAATTTCCAGAAAACTACATGTCTCTGCGACAAACACACCTATTAGTACAAAAATTTAAAAAACACCCTATTTTGACCTTTAGGGTCGATTTTCACCCTTAAGGAGTGGTTTAAAACAGCCCTTACCCAATGTTTGGTCAAGCGATTTTTAAGTTTCCTAACCGATTTTGACATAAGCAACTCGAAATTTTTCCGAAAATCAAGAGGCGGGGTATAATTATTTTTTTGTTTTTTGCGTGGCGCCTTAAAATTTAGTAAATGTTTAACCACCTCTAACCACCTCTAAAATGACCTCCAAACCCTAAAAACAAGTTCAAAGACAAGTGTTCAAAGATAAAAAGGAGTGATCTCTTTATTATAGACTAGCTGAAGTAAATGGCGTTGCTGGGTAACAAACGAATAAACCCACGGACAATTTTGCTTCAGAGCTTACCGAAGTTAACGGAAGCTATGTGATCGTTCTGAAGAACGAAAAAATTTGTATGTCTCTGATTTCAAAAATTCCAAGACAGAAATCATTTCCGACATCAGGGAACATGTTTGGTGGTTGTCTTTCGGTCACCAAATTTTTTTAAACCAACAACCAACTTATCTCAAAAATACTCGTCTGATTTTAATGAAATTTGGATAGTGGGCCATAATTAGTCCATTGTTGGTTCCATATAAGTTTCAACCTTCTCCTCCTATTTATTTCTCTTCCACATGCACACAGACCTAGATTTATTTTCACCTATATCTTCAAAAGTACTCATCTGATTTTTATGGTGTGTATAAGGATAGCTTTTCGAAAGTAGTCCGATAATAGCCTCAGATTAATTTAAACCGTCTCTACGCTCTTAAAATTGCGTAAATTGATACTTTAATTCGTGTAAACAATTAAAATAATTTTGACATTTATAAAAAAACGGAGGAAAATATTGATCAATTTATCGATTCTAATATGTTGCAAAAACATAAAAAACACATTTTTTAGAGAATAGCATTTTTTATTTACTCTCAAATACTAATTTTCCGTTAGTTTAAAAAAAAAAAAAAAATATCGATGTAATAAATTGAATAAAACTTTCTCATATTTCAGAGTAAGGCTGAATTTAAATCCAATTATATCTATTTGTTTTTAAATAGGTTTAAAGTGTTCAACGCCTTTTAAGAGGTCTTTTCTTAACTTTAGAAGGTTCTGTTCCAGGTCCCTTGAACGCTATTTTACAGTAGTACCTTGACACCAACATCGATCTACTAAACCCGCTCTACAAAATAGGGTTGGGAGGTTATTAAAAATAACCGGTTATTCGGTTAACCGGTTATTTTGAAAGCCGGTTATAACCGGGTCCGGTTAACCGGACAAAATAACCGGTTATTTAGGTTAACCGGTTTTTTTTTTTTTTCATGTTAGAGGGGGGGGGGGTATTGGATATCCAAATGAAAGATAATTTTCCTACCATTACAGTACAACAGTACTTCCATGCCCTCCTGAATTGCAATTCGTCACAATTTCCTTTTATATCTACTAACTTTATGTCAAGGTCTACATTTAGATAGTTCTAAACTGAGGTGTATAATGGCGAGAATAACCGGTAATCTGAATAAACATACTAAATTCTTTAAAAAAAAATACTAAATTTAATAATATATACGTGTATAACTTTAAACTATAAGAAAATATTCAAAATTTAAGCAAAACAAAGAATGAAGTTTTAATTATAATAAGGTTGTTGTAAAATGTGAAATAGAAATAGAACATTGAATTTATTAATTCGATTTGCTTGTGCTTGCGACTTGCGATCACTTCTTCTTCTTTTTCTTCTTCTGTTGTTCGGTTCTTCGTTTTTGTTTTAACGCGAAAAAATAAATATGTCGGACAGTCAGTAAGAATATTGAGTGGTTTATTTTTTGTTTGTCTCTGCATGCATACCCACAAAAAAAAATTTCGACGTACAAAAAAAACAAAAAGAAAAAAGCTGGTCCAAACAATAAATAACCGGTATTTCGGTTATTGGCTAAAAATAAAATAACCGGTTAATAACCTGATAAAAAAATAACCGGTTAAAAACCGGTTAACCGGGAAAAAATAACCGGTTATTCAAATATCCGGTTATTTTTGCCCATCCCTACTACAAAATACCCAGGTTAATTCAGTTAGAAATGTCCTGACATTATTTGAAGCCCTCATAGGTCTTTATTCAGATCCTCCTCCACTAGAAGGACTGCCCTAAATTCATATATTTATGTTCAACTGCCCGAATTTAGAGGAAATTCAGAAGTTTAGATAAAAGGACTGTATGTGTAATCCACTTTTTTGTGTGCTGAACATATTTTTTAAATAATTAATAAACAATAATATACCACACCTGCAGTAATTATTTATTTTATATTATTATTCTATTAATTTATTTCATATTTATACAATTTCTTGGCCAGGTCAGGACAACGCCCTCTGTTGAGAACAGATTGGGCTTTAAATATTGTAGGAACTAAACTACTTCTAACCATTTCTATATTGTAACGACTTATACAATTTACTGTATACAGTATACATCGTTCAGTTAGAACTGGTCAAAATTACATAATCATTTGTTGTTTTTTTGTGTTAGTATTCGTTTAAATTTGCTTATATCAAATTTAAATTTTTTTAAGAAGGGATACATTATAGTCTATGTTTAATCTTGAAGGCACACCTGTTAGGAATAACGTTTCTTTACCTCGTTATGTTTTATATAAAGAGTGAACACATTATGTAGGTGTATAACGTGATATAAAGCAGACAACATTAACAATAAAGGGAGGGTTGGGGTAACGGAAACACAACGTGTTATATTATTTCCAAGGCAAGGCCCGTGGAACAAGACGAAGAAATATAGATACACGCTGTGTTACTTTCCAGTAGAATTGGAAGCTTCAGATGCACACAAGATGGCAAGTAATAATTCAGCTCGTATGAAAAACACGTGTGTTGGTACACGTGAAGGTCTTCCTTGTCCTTTGTTTTGGGGTAAATTGTAAAAAAAGAGTTGGGGCAAGTGAGTTGAGAGCTGTAATAAAGTATTTGTGAACTGAGGCATCTACCAAATTCAACATTTTCTTCTATACAAGGAAAGCACTACCCTCTCCCCCTCCTCCTTCTCTTCTCTAAAGTTCCTTCTCGGTTGAAATGCAAATATTTAATAAACCAAGTCCCCCCCCCCCAACTCTACCTTTCTCCTGGTGTAAAATAGACCTGTTTAGTGTTTCCACGTTGGGCTTGACTTCTCCGACCGAATAAAGGAGAGTTTTCAAAGTTAGGCTTGCTTCATGGTTCCAACCAACGACTTATAACTCAAATAAAATAATTATTTGAATACTCTGGCACTTTTGGTGAGGGGGAAAAAACAAAACAATTTAGTTCACATTGTGGAGAATATTACATTGGAAATGATAAATTACCAGAAACCTTCCCAAACACCCTACTCTTAAAGAATTTAAAGTATGTTCCTTGATGATTCCTTGACACAATTTTATTTTATCATCATTTCTCATCCATATGGAAGGGAGAAAGAAAAATCATTAATGCATGTTTCATTTCTGTTCCCTAATTGGTTTTAATAATAAACATGACAAACTATGAAACCTCACCAATTTTAATCATTAATACATATTATAATTAAAGATTAAGAAAAAAAAGTATATGAATAAAAACAAATAAAAATGTACCCTCAAGAGGTGAATGTAACCACGAACTCTGGTTCTATGCCGGATCGCTCTAAGTATTGAGCTATGATTTATAAAGTATATGTATATAAGTTTGAACCAAATTAAAATTTTTCATAATTAAGAGGATAGTATCCTCAAGTTTAGATCTAAATTAATTTTACTTCCGAGCTTATCGAAGGTAACGGAAGGTATGGGATCGTTCCGTAGAACGAAAAAATCTTGTAACAGTTTGTAGTTGGGTTCAATTTTCAATTTAAAATTGTTTTTAAGTATTGTGAGAAATTGAGCACCTTCTTTGCTCATTTTTTTTTCTTCCACAAACACACACACCTACATCTTCAAAATTATTTATTTGATTTTTATGAAATTTCGATGGTGTGTGGAAAGTAGCCCGCAGATTGCCCCAGATTCCTTTAAACCTCTGCGCTCTTTAAATTTTTGCTAAATTTACCTCAATTCAGGTAAAATAAAAAATCAAAACAATTTTTCACAGATTTAAAAATTTAAATAAATTTGAAACTAATAGGTTGTAAAAACATAACATTTTTAAGTACGTTTTAGAATGCGAGGAAGCTATGTGCCACACTAATTGGCANAAATATCAAGAACCATCCTTCAGCGGATTAAAAAAAACTGAAATTAAGACCATATAGACCCCCTTTACTTCAAGGCCTTAATGAAGACAGGCGCCTGGAGTTCTGTGAGAGTTACGTCATCCGCTGTGAAGCTGACTCCAACTTTTATAAAACTATTCTTTGGAGCGGCGAAGCATCTTTTAAGGTAAATGAAAGAGATAACAGACATAATTGAGTATACTGAAATTCTGTAAATCCTCATTTAATAATGGAAACAGAAATAAATGCTCCTGGCATTAGCGTATAGGCAGGGATTTTCAACGGTGGGCTAATAGGGCTCTATTTGTTCAACGGTACTGTAAAATCTGTTAGTTATCTAAAGATGCTTTTATCGAAGGTAACGGAAGGTATGGGATCGTTCCGTAGAACGAAAAAATCTTGTAACAGTTTGTAGTTGGGTTCAATTTTCAATTTAAAATTGTTTTTAAGTATTGTGAGAAATTGAGCACCTTCTTTGCTCATTTTTTTTTCTTCCACAAACACACACACCTACATCTTCAAAATTATTTATTTGATTTTTATGAAATTTCGATGGTGTGTGGAAAGTAGCCCGCAGATTGCCCCAGATTCCTTTAAACCTCTGCGCTCTTTAAATTTTTGCTAAATTTACCTCAATTCAGGTAAAATAAAAAATCAAAACAATTTTTCACAGATTTAAAAATTTAAATAAATTTGAAACTAATAGGTTGTAAAAACATAACATTTTTAAGTACGTTTTAGAATGCGAGGAAGCTATGTGCCACACTAATTGGCAATCTATTTTTATATAGTATTTAGAGGATAGTATACTCAAGTTTACTGCCCAATTATTTTGTCTTATAGTTTTAGGAGGATAGTGTCCTAAAGCTGAGAGCTAAATTTAAGCCTTTGATGTCGACTCTTATTTACGTTTATTCTTAATCTACATATATACCAAATTTAATCTTAATTTCTCCTAAACTTTGATAATAAGGTGATTCTTGCTTCCGAGCGCACCGAAGGTAACGAAAGTAATGTGATCATTCTGAAGAACGGAAATATTTTATTCTCCGAATTCAAGACAAAAATTCTTTTCTGTCGGTCAATATTTTCTCTCAATAGTCTAGAATCTAGAACAAAATAAAAGAAAAAAAAAAGTGAAAACCAGATGGACTTTTATGAAAGTGTGATGTTCAATTTCGGTAACATCTTCANAAATTCTTTTCTGTCGGTCAATATTTTCTCTCAATAGTCTAGAATCTAGAACAAAATAAAAGAAAAAAAAAAGTGAAAACCAGATGGACTTTTATGAAAGTGTGATGTTCAATTTCGGTAACATCTTCATACAGCAACATTTGCTGAAAACTAATTAAATTCTGCTGAAAGATGGCTAAAAGTATTAAAATAATGCATTGTCATCGTGTTCTGAGCTATTCTAAAAGTTTCATATGTCTAGCTTCTCGGGATGTTAGTTAAAAGTCGATTGCAAGTTTTGTACTGGACAAACAAACAAGAAAGCAAGCTAATAAAAACGCAGTAAAATTGTTTTACATAATGATAAAATAACTATACATAATGATAATAATGATAAATATGATTAACCAAAATATGTTCTCTCGCTTCAAAATAATTTTTATAAAAGTTTTAATTTTAAGTTTACATTAATAAAACTTACAATATAAAAAATCTTACATAATGAACTGAGTAAATAATAAAATAGTACTAAGTGTCCTTCAGCATTCTATTTGAATCAGCATTCTATTTGAATGTAACTCCAATGCTAATTATTTCAGATAATAATAAGAATAGATTAATAAATCAAAAGTAAATTAAACATTTAAATATCATAAACATTTGTGCCTCTTGCTCAACATTGTCGAGTGATTATCCGTCGTGATTATTGTGTCTCTTGCTTATCGCTCAAGTGTTGGTTCCAAGCGTCTCCAGCGACAGTTACAACACATCTGTAGACAATTGTTAGTAGATTCGTGAATTTTTTAGTAAACATTAAGAAAATAATTTTTCTCTAATGGAGGGAGAAGATGAGTTTGTAACTAATGACTAAATATGTTCAAAATAAGAAAAGAGGAAGTATGTTTCATGCAACTCATCAAAAATCAATTGATACAAGATGTTGAAAATTTGCTGGACTATACAGGTTGGCATAACTCAGTTGACATCAGCAATTTTTAAGGTCAGCTGTTATTACAAACCATATCACAGCTGTTGATAATTGTTGTCGTCTAGTAATTATTGTTGTGGATTAGTTTGAGGTTAAGTCTGATTGTTATAAGTGTGTTTTTGTTGTTTTTCGACGAACAATGAATTGAAAGTTTACAACAGAACAGCGTGTATTTGTTTTGCAAACCGGGTGGAAACATGACCATAGTTATAGAGATTTGTGTGATTTGTTTGTTGAACTTTTCTAAATGTCGAACCTCCATCTTGACAAGATATCACAAACTAAATTCAAAGTTTGAACAAACTTTGAATTTACTGTTTGAATTAACTGGCTCGGTAGCTAAGCTTCCTCGTTTTGGTAGGCCAAAGTTTGTACAGAAGAGAATCTTAATGTTGTTGCACAGTGTTATGTGCAGTCACCAACTAAATCCCAAAGGAAAGCGTCCAGTGAGTATGAAATATCAAGAACCAGCCTTCAGCGGATTAACTTCTTTAACAGGCTTACACCAACTTTTATAAAACTAGTCTTGGGAGCGATGAAGCAACTTTTAAGGAACTAAAAGTAAGAGTTAACACTAAAATAGGAAGAGTTAACAGACACAATTGTGTATACTGAAATTCTGTTAATCCACATTTACTAATGGAAACAGAAATAAATGCTCCTGGCATTAGCGTATAGGCAGGGATTTTCAACGGTGGGCTAATTGGGCCCTATTTCTTCATCGGCAGTGTGAAATATGTTAGTTATCTAGAGATGCTTACAGAAGTATTGATTGAACTTGAAAACAATCAACTATTTGAACACCTTCAACCAATAAATGAAAATCTGATATGGCAACAAGATGGAGCGCCCCCTCATTATGGAACCATTGTAAGGGACTTCGTAAATGAAAACTGAAAATGATGAGTGAATTGGGAGACGGGGTACAATTGAGGGGCCAGCAAGATCTCCAGATTTGACTCAAATGGGTTTTTCAGTGTGGGGAATTCTCGCAAATGAAGTTTATACTGTCATGATTCGTGGTTGAAAACTTAAAGAAACGTCCAAATCGGAATTTGAAAACAACATCACGGACCATTTCTAGAAGAACTTGTGAGTCGGTGTTGAATAGATGTGAAGCATGCGTAGAAGAGCGGGAACACCACTTTAAGCACATTTTGAAGTAAGATTGGACGTAGTTTTAGTAAATTTATAACTTCTTAAATGTTGTTTTAGATTTCTAAATTATTAAAAGATATATATTTCATTTTGTTGTGTATTATTCCCCTCAATGCATATTGTCAACTGGACTTCAAGGAGATGGGGCACTAGATGGCAAACTAGAAGAGGAGACCTTGTGATCATCTGTGACAGATATTTCGTATTTATTAGGGATTCACTTCAGTTGCCTCTGTATTAAAGTTACAGTGTAATGTAAATTAATTTAAAGTTAAAAATGATTATTTACTTTTATATAATAATACTCGTATAAATAAACGTTTTTATTTTGTTTTATAGATTATAGTTTTAAGAACAATAATAAATACACTTTAAAAAATATCGAAGTTTATTTATCATTGTTCTCAATACCTTTGTTATAAAAGCCCTCACACATGTCAATAGATCGAACAACGGTANTTATTATAGTTTCTCTCTTATTATTATAGTTTCTCTCTTATTATTATAGTTTCTTTCTTATTATTATAGTTTCTCTCTTATTATTATAGTTTCTCTCTTATTATTATTGTTTCCTTCTTATTATTATAGTTTCTCTCTTATTACTATATCTATCTTTTATGTAATTTTACAATCATTCAAAGAAGGACTTTAAAAAACGTCTGCCAATAAGTGGTGCAAAAGGGTTCCTTGCGTTTTATCTCTGGGTGAATTGTAACAGTACGCTCATTGTTAGAACGCTGGGAAGCTTTTCCCCGCACTTACTGGCAGAAGTTTTTTTTAAAGTCCTTATAATTCTAAAACAGAAAAATACAAGGAAAATGTAAATTTTGGTTAAAAATAATTGGAGCGTGTGTAAACTAAACAAAGTATTTAATACTACTTTTTTTTAAACACATTCTGTTTTTTACATACATATGATATATAACAGACCACATTCACCAAATCCCCGTTGTATATAATTGACTCTTGTGGTAATTGACAAAGTATGCTGGAATGTATTCAAAAGCGTTTGCGTTGACTTGCTACTAACAAGATTAATATTATAAATTGTTTGACAATAATTTTATTCAATTTTCATTTTAATTTATTAAAATAGAGTTCTAGATATTCTCTCAATTTCTCATCAGTAATTTAGATTTTTCATTTTCCCCGACCGCTAGAGTGACGTGTCAAGTGAACTGACAGAGACATGATAAATAATATGACAGTTTATCTTCAAGTGATGTGACTCCAATCCACATTCACTGGAATTTGGAGCAACTCATTCATTCACAGGAATTATCTTGCAGCGACTCATTTCAGTGGAAACCATATTAGAATTCACTAAGATCATCAGTGGTGAGATGTCACCACTTGATGTCACCTCTATGTTATGTTACCTAGGTGAAAGTTAACGTTGGTTTCACCTGAATTTGCATGGATGAAGTTGGATTTTGTGATCATCTTTCAAATGACCACAATTTAACTGACTGCTGTGTTGGAGCACATCTCTTCTCAGTCAAATTGTCCCCACCTAACTATACCCGAATTTGGATTTCGTGCACCATGCTCCACGAACCAATCTTTTCTACTTTCTACCTCACAACAATTTGTATTGTTTGCTCACTATTCTACCGTCCAACCGTTCCTACCTGACCACTTTTTTGAATGTCGTGCTCGATTCTTACCTTCTAACATTTCCATTTTTTGCTCACTAATTCCTCATCAAATAGTAACAACCATTGAATCGTTTTTACCAAAGACTCGATACTTAACCATCTATTCTGTCCAACAAAACTAGTTTAGGTGTCCTATTTACTAGTCTCACCATAAAATCTATTATACCTAACCTTCATTTTGGATTTTGTGCTCACTGCTCTACTATTTATCAGTGCCTTAGTTTGATTGCCTCCATCCAGAAAATTAAAGTGTATTGCTCGACTTTCCTGGACGAGGCTCAAGCTTTTCCTTGATTACTCGAGCTCTAATCAGGATGGAAAAATATATTTCCAAGAATGGCTCACAAAGATGGATTGGGTACCATAAAATTGTCAATATCAGTTGAAAAGAGTAGTTTTCTTTTTGTAAGAACGTTTGTTGTATTTTTCGTGGAATAAAGCCTTACTTCTGTCGCTAAATTTATCTTCGACTTCTTTAAGTTCGTCGTATTACTCACGATTTTTACCACTTCTCGTAAAATGCGGCTTTATGCTTACCCTAATTTTTCATTCATAACTTACTAGCGTGACGCAAAGAAGCCATTAAATCCATTTAATTGAACCCATTATTCATTTCTTAATAATCTGTAGAAGTTAATTAACAAATTTATTCCTATTTGAATTAATTAATTTGACTGTAGCTTAAAAAAGAACCACCTATTATAATTTTTTTTTTTTTTTAAAATTAAAATTATGTTTTTTTTCACCAAGAGAACACAAAGAGCTGTTGAAGTTTATTTGGGGGGGGGGACGCTAAGAGNTATATATACATGTATATTATAAGTATGTGAATTTAACGCCGATATAGAAGTATATATTCAAACGATTCCCCCCCCCACATATCTTTAACCGAAATAAGTTAGGTTTACCCCGTATGAGCACTGAAGAGGAAATAAAAAAAGAATATTAAAATGGGGGCAAAAAAAAGACTCTTTTTTTTATTCCCGCAAAATAAGAATTTTACCCGCGTAAAAAAATAAATATATATATCGCCTTTTTTAATAGATAAGAAAAGGTTGGTGAGGGAAAAATCTTATTGCTTTTGAATAGAGTAGGGTTCTTATCAGTTTGTACGAATGTTGTCGTGTGTGTGTGTATTTACTATCATATTAGTTTGTTTTTTTTTCACTTACATTTACATTAAGGCGTCATTGATCTGATCTT
Organism: Gerris buenoi; assembly: GCA_001010745.2. Classification (NCBI taxonomy): domain Eukaryota; kingdom Metazoa; phylum Arthropoda; class Insecta; order Hemiptera; family Gerridae; genus Gerris; species Gerris buenoi. Next base: position 448,121 of record KZ651416.1, read on the forward strand.
TTAGCCTTCTTTTCCTGAAACTTCTTAAATTCTATGTATAAAGTTATTTTTTTATTGTATGGTATTTGAGATAAGTATATCTCAGTGTGAGGTTATTATTTTATATTTATTATTATTATTATTACTTTTTTCAATACTAACATTTTAATTTTATTTATTTGGTGTAATTAATTACTATAATTACTTATATTTTGTAGAAACTTACTTATGGTAAATAAAACTTGAAGAGCTTTTATTTTTTTTTAAAAAACTAGCTGGACACCTGTGCTTCGCTACGGAGTGTTACCCCCTCCTCTTTGATAAGATAATTTGCAAATATCCCAAATTTACCTCCCTTCTAAGTGGAAAAAAGTATACAAAACAACAATTACTGGAAAATGAAAGAGCTTTCAAAGATATGCATCATGAAGGGTGTTCATTACGTGTTCCCCCGTTCTCTTGTGTGTACTAACTTTTACTTTTAGATATATTTTCCATTTTACCCCCCTGAATGTAAAAATAATTTATGGTTTTCAATATTTTGACATTTTTACCCCGTACCCCTGTATACCTTAAATTAAATTTCGTAAATTCATGTAGGCAGTGACCTTCACCTTGTTTTGAAGAATAAGAGTGTAAATATTCATCGAGATCGAACTCTAACGTTTGAGTTGCATAAAGAACTCAAACACACACACACCTATGTTGACTTTTATAGATATCGATATCAATTTCCATTTTACCCCCACCCCTAAATGAAAATATGACAAAAACGTACTTAACAACAATTACTGTAGGAACTCTTAAAGATCTTTTCAACGGTATGCATCATGAAGGGTATCCATTACTTTGACATTTGTACCACGTATCGCTATGTACCAATATTTTATTTTCGTACTCTCNATTAAATCCATTTAATTGAACCCATTATTCATTTCTTAATAATCTGTAGAAGTTAATTAACAAATTTATTCCTATTTGAATTAATTAATTTGACTGTAGCTGAAAAAAGAACCACCTATTATAATTTTTTTTTTTTTGTAAAATTAAAATTATGTTTTTTTTCACCAAGAGAACACAAAGAGCTGTTGAAGTTTATTTGGGGGGGGGGACGCTAAGAGGGTATAAATCTTAAAGAGCCTTCCCGCTAGTAAACCTTCCTTCCTCGCCACTTTATTTTCTCGTTCCCGCCTTATTATTCCCTCTTGTTTTATTTTTGGCGCGGAAAAATAGGGCGAGACTTTTTTTTGGGAGGGGGGAGGAAGTAAATAACGAAGCCGGAATCATAAATTAGTTTAATTATTATCGTTTCTATAAAGGTTTTCCATATTAATAAATGGAGAGAGAAAAAAAATTCGTAATAATTAATTTAACTGTTAAGTGAATCTGTCTTAAGTCTCCTAACCAAATTTCACGTAAAATGCATTATTCAGGAATTTATTAATATTCTTTTTTTGTAAGGCTTATGTTAATAATGTCTGTTTCAAAATAATAATTCGACTCTTATTTGTCCCTTTGATGAATAAGTATCAATAATGCATGAGTTACTAGCCGATGCCTACCTACGGGTGACTTGGTTCTTTGAAACGGGTTTTTTTTCTACGATTATTGCTGTTTTTTTTTTTTTTTTTCTTACAATACATTGTAGGGATGGGTCATATAGAGTTAGCGAATCGAATTCTATTAAGATTATTGAATAGTTTCTATGACCAATAGACACCACTTCTATCGATCGATGATGCTGGTTCCTTCATTGATCAAACCTCCCCAAGTATCAAACTTCGAACTCTTTGGATCGAACTTTTTCAAAAAATTTGGATGATATGTCGAAAATAGCCTCTGTGTGGTTCCTTATTAATATCGATCGAATGCGCTCATTTCATGATAGATTAAAATAAGCGTTAACCTTCGGGAAATCGAAATAACAACTTATTATAGTTTCTCTCTTCTCTTATTATAGTTTCTTTCTTATTATTATAGTTTCTCTCTTATTATTGTAGTTTCTTTATTCATTTATTATAGTTTCTCTTATTACTATAGTTTCTATCTTATTATAGTTTCTCTCTTATTACTATAGTTTCTATCTTATTATAGTTTCTATCTTATTATAGTTTCTCTCTTATTATTATAGTTTCTCTGTTATTATTATAGTTTCCCTCTTATCATAGTTTCTCTCTTATTACTATAGTTTCCCTCTTATTATTATAGTTTCCTTCTAATTATTATAGTTTCTCTCTTATTATTATAGTTTCTCTCTCATTATTATTGTTTCCTTCTTATTATTATAGTTTCTCTCTTATTATTATAGTTTCTCTCTTATTATTATAGTTTCTTTCTTATTATTATAGTTTCTCTCTTATTATTATAGTTTCTCTCTTATT
>KZ651416.1:475901-497168 GCA_001010745.2 Gerris buenoi
CCATGCCTTGCGTAGTGATGGTTTTTGCACGACTTTTTACGTGTTTTTGTGAATATCTTGCTTCCTCTGTCTCGGAGACCAATGAGGGTCAAACCAAAATTGAAGAATATAAAATTTCACACAAGAAACGTTATAATAATTTTTTACGTACAATGAACTCTTTGGATAATAAAGTGCTCCGAAGTTTTCGCACAAGGCGTAACAACGACCAGTTCCATTTAATCGCTACAGTAGTACTATTAGTAGCTCTTCTACTTTTTCCTATTCAAGAAGGGACCATAATAACATCCATGCTTCGACCATGACTTTATTGAAGCCACTAACATGAAGCGAAAAATAAAATTTATACCAGTGGCTCGGGGCGGACGACTCGAGCCGCGCGGCTAGAGTCGTACGACTCGAGTCGTGGTATAGAAAATTAAACAAGCGGCTCTAGCCGCGCGGCTCCAGCCGCGTGGTTAGAGTCGAGTCGCGGGATTGAAAGTTGATCAAGCGACTGTAGCCGTACGACTCTAGCCGCGCGGCTGGAGTCGCGCGGCTAGAGTCGTCTCGGCCGCTTCATTGGAACTCCACCTTAAGAGACTAAATTACTTTACTAAAATCTTGCCGTTCGGATACGTTTTTTTTACTAATCTACTCGTCACTCGACTAAATTACTCGCCAACTGCGAACGATTTTTGCTGAGTTTACTAGCTCGGTTACTAAATTACTCGCCACTCAACTAAATTACTTGCCAAGTGCGAACAAGGCATAGGTAAAGAGACAACCCTTTCAGGGTTTTATTTTTTTTTATTTTATCTACTTACGAACTTTATCAACAAGCACGACATTAAGACTACTTTCAGAACAACAAACAATATAGGCAACAGACTAACAAAAGGAGGGAGCTACAACAACATAATATAACAATATTTGGGCTTAACAAACTAACATGCAACGACTGCGACCAAGTATATATAGGAAGGACAGGAACTTACAAACTTGGTACAAAGAACACTTACGATCTTACATAAAAATTATTTATAAGAGAAAATTTTGTTCTAGATTCTTTAATTGATTTTTCAAAAAAAAAAAAAATCTGGTTGTTTGACTATTTTAAACTAAAAAAAGAGTAATTAAGGTTTATCTTTAAGATTGACTTTTAAGTTGACTCTTGAAAAAAAAGAAGGTATTTTATCAAATTTATACAAAAACACTAAATATAAGTTCAATCTTAATCAAAGCGTAGGTGGGGAAAGAAAAATAACGTGTGGGAGTAGAGATGTAATCTCCGAGAGTTGAAATCAAGAGGATAGAAGCTCCATTTTTCTAATTATTTCTCTTTTCCTACATTAGTTTTTAGAGAGAACTGAAAAAAAAAATGTTTATGAGAAAAGAGATCCTTGAAATTTCTTTTTAAAATGCTTCCTTCTTTTCATAATTATTTTGAACTAAAAGAACACTGTCTCCCAGTATTAATAATGATTATAATTTGATTTAAATTAATATTTAAACTTTCCGTAGTATGAAAACTACCAAAAACTTAAAAAAAAAAGAATTAAAATAATGATCTTCCATTTAAATTTTAGTCTGAGATCCTTAATGAGTGGAACCTATTTTACAATTTTTGGTACTTTACTGGAGATATATTTTTTTTATATATATAAAATGAAAAACTATGACTTTTTTTTAATCCTATACCTTGTATTTTTTAAGACGGATATGCACGTGCACGTCTTGCAGCCTAAGAAGTATCTGAATACCTAAATTCTATCATAGCTATCACAACTTCTAGAGCTACCATGTAGGAAGATTTAAATGGAATTATTATGAGACCATATAAAGGACCTCACTCATATACTGCATATATTTTATTAAAATTGAATAAGTATAAGTAGTTTTAAAAAAAAGACTGACCATTACTGTGGCACATAGCTTTTTCGAGTCTTAAAAGGCCTGATATAATCATTCTTGGACATTTTAACAATTGTATCAGCCATTCCAGGTACTAAAATAATAAGTTGATTACAAAAATTATATTTTTAGAAACAAGCTTTTTTCGTATTTTTCTCAGCAAACCCTTTCATTGTTTTTCTTTTTATCTTTATTGTTTAACACAACTACCTAATTTCATGTTTTAAGTGTTTCAGAGGTTAAATGTTTTTTTTTTTGGCAATGAGTCACGTGAGAAAGGTCCAAGAATAGTCCAGTGACTCTTCCTTTCGGCTGGGTGAAATGATTAAGGATTGATAGTTACACTTATAAATGTATAAAGGCAAATAAATATTAAATGTGTGAGTGAATGAAATTAAATTAAGTGGAGATTAAAGAATAAAATTAAATATAAAAATTATGTGATGAGAAGGTCTCTAGGCCACTGCCTCTTCAGGCGACGAGGTGGGCTATCTGGAATAATTTGGGATGCAAGGAGTTCTATTAAGGGATTTGGGGTGATTGTGTAGAGATTCGTGGAATGTGTGGTATCGGAATACTGCCCGCCATTTTGGATTTAGAATTACGTCACTTAGCTAACCATGTATTTTCATCCAACCAAACTTGTATGCAACATTTCAATTCAATCGGCTGAGTATAACTGCTCTAAAATCCAGTTGCAAGATTTAACCCGAACATACAAACATACATACATACATTGCAAGTTAAATAGAAGCTTGTAAAAAATCATAAATTTGAAACACGACAAAATGAAGATTGTAAATATTGGTCATGTCCTCAGAGTAAGGAAGGGGTAGAGGGAGCAATGTGATTTGAAAAGGGGTTCATTATACAACACCCATATACTAAACCTCTCAAGCGAGCTCAACCCGAACTAAAGTGACAACAGCACGATCACGTGGTCACTGGTCCTTGTCTTATTGGTCTATTCCTTGTCCTTCTGTGCCCACGGACGCTTGTCAACAAAACTTTTAACCTCATCTTGTGCTTTGTTTGATTGTTTTATTATCGAAACGTCAAATATGTAGGAGAAAATTCTGATGAAAAAAAAGATTATTTGGTTTTATATTTATGGTTATCCAGGAACTAATACATGTTATTAACAACGTAGCTGCCTTTAGATAATTAATACGGTTAACAACAAACATTAAAGTACATATGTATTTATAAAGACACCTGTATTAAAATGTAAAATGTCGTCAGAAAATATCACATTATACTTATCAGCTGACATCAAACAAATTTCGAGTTTTTATCAAGATATCGATACTGTTACACCAAACTGCCGCTTGGGAGGTTTAGTATAGGGGTGTAGCACAATGAACCACTTTTTGAGACCCAGATTCTATGGTATTGTTTCCTCTATTCCTTCCTTACTCTTTGGTCATGTCAAAACAAATAAAATTACTTCCGGATTTTTTTCGAACCATTTTTCCATATTGCGGGGTTTTCCCCAAACTAACTTTCCATACAGCTAAATTTGTTGAAAACGAATTAAATTCTGTTCAAAGTATTAAAATAACGAATTTTTATTGTGTTCTGAGCTATTCTAAAAGTTTCAAATGTCTAACCACTCGGGAAGTTAGTTAAAAATCGATTGCAAGTTTTGTAGTGAACCCACACTCAAACAAACAAGANATAATCATGCCATATCATGCCAAGCGTCAACCGTTCGGTTCACTGTATATCATTGTTATATTAAATTAACGTGCACGCCATATCCAAAACAAAAATTACTATTTATAATATTATGTTGTATTAGAATCTACATAGTATGACATTAGATACATACTGTTTACTTTTTTTTCAACTAATTTTTTAAAACAGCTTATCATTTAAAGCAATAGATTTACTATTAAATATTATTTATTTCATAAACGGCCGGTTCATTTTTTAAACAAAATGTATTATTCTACTTCAGATTCAAATTATTAAAAAAAGCAGTGTGAAACGTCTAAATATTACAGGTAAAAAATGAACTTGTTACAAAAATAATTAGCTTGTTTGATGATACTCTTTAAGATTATAATATTATTATATGAACATTCATTGCTTTATTGGTCAAACCAAAGTTCTTCTAGTAATGCTGTCACATGGACAGCCTTTTACTTAATAAATTACTAGAACTAGAATAACGGAGTTAAGAATTCATTAATGTTCACATAGATAATGTCTGTAATAAAATTCTGTATTACTTACTGCACATATTCTCGTCATTCCGATCAACCGATGAATTTGAAGCTCTGTTCAATTCGTTGAGGGCCAACCTCACCATACGCCTTCCTCTTGATTCCATTATTAGCACAAAGGGTCAATTCACAAAGCTGAAAAACTATCTCTCTAAACAATACACACCTGGAGACTCGGAACGCACTGATCAAAAATACAGACATTCTTACCGTCTTACTACTCTTATCTATTCTAATGCGTGCGCATATAGAACTGCTTGTAGTGGAAGAAAATGTTATGTAGGGGTAGTTTATTACTTTTGTAGGGGATGAACGTGTCAACTGCTCTTAACATGTTCTTGCTCCAGAAATCAACTTCAAACTACGTACATAACATCTTCATCTTCTTAAAACAGCCTTTGTAAAAGGTTTTTTAAAACCAAACAACATTGTATGTATAAAGCAGTGTCTAACTTGTTCTTCCGCACAAAAAAATCATTTTTTTTAAAAAATGTAACTTAACATGTTCATCCACTTAGCTCTTCAATTGTCAGATAAGAAGAATGAGTTTCTCTTTTGGCCTCTCGGTCATCGCATTGTGTCATTATATTGTTTTGTCTCTTTTGTAATTCTCCGACTGGTTTTCCCTTTACCTTTTAATGGCTTACACAACGAAAATACAAGGGGCAAGTCTCCAGAGACAGGAGATTAGATACTGTAGACGAAATTTCCACTGGGGAGGCATGAGTTGCCTTTCTACACGTTTCCTGTGTTTCTTAGAGTGTTATGTTTTACTCCTGTTTTCGAGTACGTGCTAATTTTTGTTATGTAATCTTTTATCCAATTTTATTTATTTAATTATTTTTTAAAACTATCATAAAATAATTCATTTATGTATATTTCTACAAAACAGCCGAGCTGTAGAGCTTGGGAAAGTAGTTCAGAGAAACAAAAAAAAAAAAAATAATACGTGTGGTGTCGCGGGACACCCGGTAGGAACAAAGTTCCTTATATTTTTCATTAAATATAAATGATAAAATCACACTGCTTTTTTTTAGATTCACTCCCGAGCTCCAGAACTTGCCATGTAGGGAACTTCGGTCCAAAATGAATTAATAAAAACAATTAAAAATCTAAAAATATCTCTTGTTACAAAAATTTACGAAAAATGATTCATTAATTCACTAAATGAAACAAAAATTATCTTGAAAGAAAAAGTATGATTCTGGTTAACTTTCGGTTTCGGGTTTTCTTTAGATGAACACAAAATTGTTTGATAAGGAAGAGTTATAATATTCTTAAATCAACTTTTGATATTTGTTTCAAATTATTAATGAACATTTTTTTGTATCATAATGAATGGTACTTTTTATTCTGGTAGCTTGTTATAGCAATATATGTATTTTCAAATTACAATTGAAGTTTATTTATTCTTTAGTCATTCGGATTTTAGAAGAGAGAACATTAATACCATCAGCACCTCTATATAAGAATTATTTTGTCGTGAATAATGTGGAATCATTTTGTATAGAATATTTAAGAATATTCACAGATCTAGTACTGTAAATAACGATTATTGAAGTTGGAGTTGGATTACAATTTTTAAAACCCATTATAACAGCTATTGTAGTAAGGGAGAGAAAACAATTCTATAAACGATAATTTGTAAGAATAAGTAATATTCTTAAGTAGAATTATTTTAATGATTCTATTTTGGATTGTTATTAGAGAAGTACGATTGAAAGTACTAGACTCCCCCCGACCAACTATCCCGTACTGCAATTAGGAGTCAACCAGGGCAAAATATAATGACCTTAATATTAGTTCGTTTAAAAATCTTCTGAAATGATAAGCAAATGATAAGCTGTGATAGTTGAATTATAATCTGTGTAATGAGAAGAAGAAGAAAAAGAAGTAATAAGTTCTTCTTAATAGGGAGGGGACGGGGAAACTCCAAAAATCATAGCTTTCCATTAGTGGAAAATTAAATACCCTGAAAAAATCACTAGAGGATTACGTCGAACAAAATCCTGGTTTCGCCGAACAGTATATGGTGATGCAAAGGCAAAGATAAAACCCGTTGTATCAAAATGGCGCCTGTACTATTTATAATAGGAAGTTGAAATAGGGCTCAAATTGTGCAGAATTAAAATTAGGGATGAAGCCTGTGATTAGATTTTTGATATCTTGCTTAGAACTAGAGTTATTTGAATTTTACTGTTTTCCTAACCTCAAAGGGCGGTACAGCCTTATATCACATAAACACCAAACGTCTAACCTGTTTTTGGAACGTTGTACCAACAGGGATGTGTGCGCAAGATCAAATGTTTGTTCGTTTTCACTGATGTTCCGGGTAATGAAACCAGTGAACGCGTTTACAATTGTTCAATAACGTTTGTAAACCATGTTTGCAAATGCTTGTTTGGTGCGTATGGGGCTTAACAGATATTCATGTGGTTTGAGAAGGTCTCATGCAAAATGACACAATGTTATGTCGGCAGTGTATGAAGATACTACAATATATAATATACATTTACAGAATATGAAGCAGTATACAAACATACTGATCATTGTCACTTCTTTAGTATAACTCTGTATGCAACCAGCTATGCGAAGAAGAAAAACGGGTCCCAGGGGACACAGTCTTCTATCTCCAGGCATGTCTTGTCCGTGTTCCATTTGTGTGTGAAAACTAACTAACTCCGTTCAATAGCCGGTAAAGTGTGAGAAAAACCCTAGGCCTGCCAGAGGCTCCGGGATACGACTATCCGGGGTGGGATACGACTATTTATATTAGGCATCACGTGGCTCTATCATTGAAGCGAGTGTAATGCTATTTAATACTAATAGTTAATCATGATAAGTTTATAATATGGTAGTTAAAGAATATGATTGTAATAGAGAGCCGTGTAGTAGGGGAGAAGGGTACATTTTTACTATTCCTTTACTTACATGTTCTGGACATCTTCATTTTAAGTATTATAAAATGTAACACTACACTACACAAAAACTTCTGATTGTATCAAGTTAAAATTTTACATTTCTGTTTCAATTGTGCTTTAGACTATGTTTATGTCGTTTTATTTAAATCGACACTTTAGAACATAAGATATCAGTAAAAACGTTGTTTTCTCTATTTTAAATGTTTAGGTCTGCTTCAATAGTTTTAACGATCTTTATTAATCCATAGTGGCGTCACTGTTGGTTTTAATAAAAAAGGTATTTGTTAAAATAGTTCGTCACATTGAATAGGTGAGGATAGAATCTTTTTCCATTCTGGAATTCCTATTTGACATTTGAACCTCTCGTTTGGGCGAGCGTTGCGCTTTTGGGCGGAGCACGCTGCCCGACGAACTTAGCCTGAGTATTAGTGAAAGTAACACGAATACCTAATTTCAACCAAATCGGTCAACTTTTACTCATCACATCGACGGACACGTAAACGTTACGCACTGACAGAGACATACATGTTTGTTTGTATACGACGATACATGTTTTGTTGAGTGTAAGAAGATCGCTTATGCTCGCTTCAATAATGGATGAAACCGGGTTAGTATGTCGGTCGAACCGCAGCATAGACCCGGTGAGGGAATTGAACTCTGATTCTACGGTAACCCATCCAAATAGTGACCTCACCGGCCTCACCCAGTGCTACGAATTTAATGACAGAATAGGAATAGGCTACGCTCTCCTTTCCGAGCAACTGAGAAATCACCTCACTGGGCGCAGATATTATTCGAGATTCCAATAGCTTTATAAATTAAAATTTACAGAGAGAGTTTGTCTTTATAACGGTAGTTGCATAATGCATTCTAGGTGTTTCCCCCTCTTATTTTCTTCACATGTGTGTGTCTTAAAATGATCTTATTTCGCAATTTCATTTTATCGTATGTTCGCGTGATCGAGTGGAAAAATAGATTAGTCAAAACTTCGCGTGTATTCACCATATCTGATGTCTTTTCTTAACAATTCCGAAGTTAAATTCTATTCTAACCGACTTGCATTACTGTATTCAGACAGTACGCTCAGTCGAAATATTAAAATTACAATCTAGTTGGATATTTCCACTTTATAGTGTCATTCCACTCGATTCTTAATTCCAGTTTGTAATTTGTACTTGTCCATAACCGTGAACTAAGCTAGTAAGTCAAACGAAATCATTTGCCTCGTCTTTGTTTTAAACTTCATTAGAATATACAGTTTGACTACATCACGTATCTACTATAAAGTAAAAACAAATGCATACTCGCAGATATTAATATTAATATTATTATTGATCGGAGTCGAATCTACCAAAGCATCTTTAACATATATTCTAGCAATAATAATTAAATTTAATTTCAAATTACATCGAAGACGGTCACAAAAAGTTAACATTTTATTTTCGTATTGACTTGTTACGATTTACTTGTAAATTTGTGTTTCTATATAAAATGTTTCCTGTGCCTTCTTAACTAGGGTTTTGAACCAAAACGACGCCATCTTGAATGACAAGTTGTTCCGCTTTTAAAGCCAAATAGCATATAACAAAAATCAATCCCTGACAACTAAGAAAGCTTTCTCATAATATACGAGTACATAAGTACTTATGCCAGTGTTTTTTTATTTATTACTTTTCGTGTTTTCGTAGGTAAATTTAATTATAATTGAAATTTTTGTTGATGAATTTTGAAAATTAAGATTCATCATAAAAATAACTTCTCCTTGGCGGGGAATCGAATTCAGCCTCTCTCTGTCTAAAGCTTTTTTTTAATGCTATTTTCTCAGGAACTATATTTTTCCCGGGAAAACGCCTCTAACCACCTCAAATAATTAAAGAGTTTTTGTCCATAGTACCTCCAAATTAGGAGCTAGAATTCATTTTTCTATTTCGTCTCGGGGTATGATTTTTCTGAACATGTATTCCGAATATCATCAAAATCTTTATCAGGCTCCATGCGTCTGCACACATAACAGATGTCGGACAGGTTTTTTAATAACCTCTTTTTTGGACCCAAGGAACCTCAAAACGCGTTAAGCCATCAAAATCTCAAAATCTAATTTTCTCGCAATCACAATACTTTCTCTTTGTATGAAAAAGTATAATAGAAGTAAAAAGAATCTGTTTTTCTCAATTTTACTGTTATACTGTCTTTTAATATGAGTTAATAATAATTGTGAAAGGATAAATTGAGCAAAGATTAGAATATTTTAATAATTAAATTTTGTCTGCCAATTAGTCTAATACATAGCTTCCTCCCGCCTAATTATTGGTTGAATGGTCATATGAGTGTAAAATAATGTGCCAATTTCTTTTTCTAGCAGGAGGACTTTTGTGTTTTTATTCAATATTAAATGGGTGCAGAAAGTTGAAAATAACATGTAACTATCTGTGAGCTACATTCGACGAACAACGAGAATCTTTTATATAATCGAGTAGTGTCCCGACAACGGGTGACGGGCGACGACTCACCTCTAAATGATTTATAACGTTAAAAATTGATGCGCCATAAGCAGGGATTGAACCAGTGACCTCCAACACATGAGGCGGATCCTCTACCATTGAGCCACGCCCTTGCACTGAAGCTGCGAGCATAAAACTTACTATTTAAATTATAACTAGCTCTTTTTTAACCATATTTATTCTGCCCGTTGGTTGCCACGGGCATTACGGCTAGTTGTATTATAATCGGAATTTTACGCAAAAATTCTTTGCTGAGAAGGATTAGGATCTTTCCGAATGCGTAAATCCGTGGACTGTAAAGACATATATTGTATTAGATTCTAAAATATTCTTCTTTATTCTCCGCCTAAAAGCAAAATTAATTAAGAGCTGAAAATGAAATCGTTGTGAGTTAGGTTAAAGTAAACTGATTTTGTTCACAGAGTAAGGTAAAGTTTGTCGTATGTTAACTCTATAAAAACTGTCATGTTAATTTATGCTTTGTAATAACAAAGACAGGATTTATTAAGTGGTGAAGGGATCCGTACGAGAAAGTTTGAAGACGCACACAATGGTCCTTAATTCGCTGTCTTATTCACAAATTATACGACAGAATGCTCTGACAGTCACAACAAAACATCCGACGTAAACAATAGTAAGGAATGGAAGCGCTAGAGAACAACACTTTAGCGTTATGTTACGCATAATGTATAGGACCAAGTCACAATTTATTATATATCATCGTAACTTGAACAGTGAAACTCAAGTAGAGTTACCTAAGAACGTATTAATTAGTTACTTTTAATAACGCAATTAACAACTCTATATTTCTTGAATGTTTACGAGGTTATGAGACTCACTTCATTCCGACCCTGGTGTACGAAGAGACATAACTAAATTAGCAACCTCATTTAAGACAATGTGAGCCTTTCAAATACATAACCCTTTTGTCAAGAACAATTAATTTCAAACATAATATTCATCTTTTGATAATTAGCTATGCCTTTATATTTATTCTAAATTTTAAGGTGCAACAGAATTGATGCCATTTGCCGGTCCTGGAAAAAGGTAAGAACCGCACAGAATTAAAGCGTTTGCTTAACTATACTTAAAACTAGTGATGCGGCGCATGAAGAACTCGCGTAGAATTGTTCTATATAGGTCTTGTATTTGTTTTCAATACGTCTGCAAGGAAAAATTTTTCAGAGAAAATATTATTTCTAATTTACCTGAAAGATCTTTTAAAATTATATATAAAATGATATACGTGGTGTAATAAGAAAGTATCCTACCTTAATTTTTATTGGTCAAACAAAGGCCACTGTGGGGGCGGGGCTTGTTGTATGGTTGCAAGCATGCCTAGTGTGAATGCTCATTTTTTTGTACGTCTGCAACACGTGTCAGTCGGTGGTAGGCTATTAATTAGTGTGCCAGTACGAGTGAGTGTCGTCGAATTTTTCTTTCTGACAAAAATGGAAGAAAAAGTCAAACAGCGTTACTGCATCAAATTTTGTTTCAAGCTTGGCGATTCTCAAATGTAAAGAATCCGCAAGATTTTTACAAGTTTTTGAGAACATAGCGATTAATGTATACAGAACTCATTTTTTCATTATAATTTAAAATTAATACTTTCTGTGGCATAATTTCTTCTTCAAAGACAAATCTATGTTTAGGAAAAATCACTTGCGCCTTTATTTATGTACTTTCACCACGATCATCACCTGCTTTCCTCAAGCCGACTCAAGGCTTTCCTGTTTTCCGTGTCAGTGTCGGTTCGTGTACCCTGGCCTTACCCTTTTATAATTTTTAATTAATCAAACATTTAAAGAAAATGTTGCTAACATTATTTTTGCCTAAAAGTATATATAATTATAAAATCAGTGTTCTTATAACTTTCCGATTTGATTGAGTAAAAGTGGTTAGAGGGGGCTAGAATTGGTTAAATTTGGTTAGTATAGTAGTTAGGGTGGACTAGAAGTGGTGGAAGGGTGTTAGAGATGGTTATAAATGGTTAGAAATGGTTATAAATGGTTAGAGATGGTTGTAAGTAGTTAGAGCTGGTTAATGTTGGTTAACATTAAGCCTTCGTAAGTTCTTTTATCGTTAACTCTTGGGTTAATCTTAGTTTTTTTTTTTTTTTAAATCTTCTTGTCCTTTATTTATTTTTAAAGTCATCTAAGTTGGAAGGAAGTAAGAGGTGTTAGGAGAATAATATTAATTTCTCCATCCAGGCATTAATTTCAAAGTTCACAACATTAATTTTGTCTAAAAGTTTTCTCTCTCCGCCGTCTCTCCCCTCGAGACTTAAGTTTCTTGAATTACCCCCACCACACTTCCCCCTCTACCTCACTTTCATTTGCACGCCTTGCAAAACCAATCCATGAAGATACTACCTACTTTAAATTTTCCATCTGTTAGAAAATACATCTTCAAAATTGCCTCTATTCTTAGAATGAACTTGTCACACTGAATCTTCAATTCAGCTAGAAACTGTCTTGCCAGGTTTAGTTTTTTGCTTTTTCATCAATCTTATTTAGAAATATTGTCTCCATCTATTTAAATATTCATCAAGAAGGAGACATTTAAAAGTTTTTATATTTGACAAAAAACTATCCGATGCAACTCGCTCTAAACTTTCTAAAGTAAGCTATTCTTTGCCCAGACTTTTTTATTTTTTAGTTTATTTCGGGTTATCATAAGAGTAAGGCTAAATATGATATGTTCCGATTATACAGAATTTTCAGAAAGTGTATATTTAACTTGGGTTTGTTGTGAAAAATCATTGTTTTTAGAATTAAAAACCATTAATCTGTAATATATTGATTTGCTAATCTTTATTTAGATATTTATATATGATTCATTGCAGTGTTGCCTTTAATTGATTTATAATGCTACCACAAATAAACACATTCTCTTCGTTCTCTTCAACACGATTGACTTTTTATTATAATTTAAGTTATCTTTTATATAATCGAGTAGTGTCCCGACAACGGGCGACGGCAACGGCAACGGCGACGGGCGACGACTCACCTCTAAATGATTTATAACGTTAAAAATTGATGCGCCATAAGCTGTGATTGAACCAGTGACTTCCAACACATGAGGCGGGTCCTCTACCACTGAGCCACCACCTTGCACTGAAGCTACGAGCATAAAACTTACTATTTAAACAGTAAATATCTATTTAAATTTTTTGACCATATTTTATTCTGCCCGTTGTCCAGGCATAACGGCTAGTTATTAATAATGTAGATTAACTTTTATTAATATTACACAATCTAAATTAATTAAAAACGTTAATCTACTTAAAATAGTTTGCCAATTAGTGTGGCACATAGCTTCCTCGCATCTTATTTCGTATACTTCAATGATTTTATGCTTTTACAACCTAGTATTCCAAAATGTATTAGATAGTTTTCCCTTTTTTTTTTCATTTGCAATTTTTTTTTTTTTTTTTGGCACAGGGTCGTCTCGATTAATGAGATTTCCGGATGAACGAGGTTTTTAAACAAATAACATAGAACTCTTTATAAAAAACTGTATGTACAGGTACTGCATTTGTATTAACATATGTATGGATAAACTAAATGTACAGCATGAACGTAATAAGTAATTACATATTTACGTGAATGAAATGAACGTACATATTGTATGTTCATTCCTATCAGTTTCCTACAGCTGGCTACAATGAACACATCTTTTAAATTTACATTTTTCAGTGCGTTTTCCAAGTTGTTATTGTGCACAGTGTCAGCGAGAATGAGATTAAGAAGTGATTTAGTTTTTATTGATATGGGCTCCTTGAAAGAATCGTCCGGATTGCCGAGGGTTCCGGATTACCGCGTGTCCGGATTAACAGGGTCCTGCTGTATATTGCATTTACAATTTTTAAATGGCTTAAAAATTACATCGTTACATAGATTATTAATTCGTTACAATTCGTTACTGCAGACAATATTGTAATGAATTTTAATTTAAATCAAATTATAATTATTATTAACAATGGGAGACAGACAGAGAAAAATAGACTCCAGCGCTGGGACTCGAACCACGGGCCTCTGTATTTCTAGTATAGTGCTCTGACCAAGTAAGCTACACTGAATACACTGAAGAATAATGTCCTCTGTTATTAACGAAACCTGGTCCTGAATTTGGTCAGAGCACTACACTGGAAATATAGAGGCATGGAGTCTATTTTTCTCTGTCTGCCTCTCGTTGTTAATATTAATTATAATTTGATTTAAATTAAAATTTAAACTTTCCGTAGTATGAAAACTACCAAAAACTTAAAAATGAATATTATAATGAAGTTTGAGAGAATTTGTTGATACTAATCTCTGAGATGTATTATTATTGAGTAGTTTGTGGACTGCAAACCTCATAAGCTATATCGTATACTTCAGCTTATAATGTTTTATTTATGATTCTTTTGCTAAATCTACAAAGTCACAATTTCTCCTTTAAAAAGTCTTTTTGTAAGGCCTAAATTAGTCCTAATGTTCAGAAAGGAACTAAATGGTTCATTATCTTATATTTTTAAGATCTTTTAAACAATACTTACCCTTCTTCTCACAAAAATAAAATCTCTTCACCCACGCCCTTTTTCTTCCCAATGAATTATTCTCTACTGAATGGCCCTTCTATATTCCAAAGAAAACTCAAAAGAATGCATCCATGCACAAATTTTGAATAATGCAGTCACAAGGCCTTCGGATGCCTTATCGATCCATTCACAGCTCAGCGATGTTCAGACAATGTGTTAAATGGCTCATGAGAAAACATTATGCTGGTAAATTAGGTAGCTTTAATGTCCCCCCAATAGACGACAATCAAGGTGCTGTTTTTTCTAAGGTAACAAAATACAAGGTATATCTATGAATTTTATAAAGGGAGTACTGTTTTTCATGTTCTTTTTCTTTTAGTTTTGTTTCTTCTTCTTCTTTCTTGGCCCATAATTTCCTACGTAAAGTCCTCAAAAGTATAAGAAAATTTTTCAGCTTCCTTTGGAGTAGTGATTTAAGATTGAATTAATATCAGTGAAATATGACAGCCTTTTTAGTTCCTTGTCTTTCCACTTTTTGAGGTCGGAGTGATTAGTGTAAGCATGTTATAATTCTAAAAATGATTTACGCGTGATGAAAAATGATTATTAATATGATTATTAATTAGTAATATTGGTTACATTTTATCACGCGTGCTATCATGAAGTTTTTAAAACTGTATAAAATAATTTAGTAAAAAAGCTGTCAATATATTAATCTTCTTAAAAGTTTCACAAAAATATTGATTATGAGTACCCCTAAAATTCATTCCTCTCCCCCCCCAAAAAAAACCCTGGTAGATTAAAGAGAAAACATTTTGCCAAACTCAATAAAAAAAAATACCTCTTTTTCTTTGTTATTTGAAAATAGAAAAGGTTTAAGATGGCGTCCAAGACTCGAGTAGAAGGGTTTTACCGAGCTATAGATTGAATTGGGAAAGCACTTAATCTATAGCTCTGAACTAAAGGGATTTTTCCCTTCAACAAATATAGAACTGCCACGGGTTAACCTATGTTTAGAAGGAACAAAGAAACAAAAACGTCTTAATAAAGTATATATATATATATATATACATATTGTATAATCTACTAAAATAGATTACTAAGGTTTAATTAGTAACTTTTAAAAGAAGGTATNACACTGAGTGGTAAAATATTGCGGAAACATGCATTTTCCTTAAGAAGTTTAAATCATTTGGGTCAGTATTTTTAAAAACTTCAAGTATGCATTTGGTTTATTGAATGTTAAAATCTATTTATATTAGAACCATTATTATGTATTTTGTTAGTACCTTCCGCCAAAAAGATTTATGTGGTTAGCGATAAATAATTGACTTATAATTGGATGACCTTCCTTATAAAATGAAATCCTTTTAACTCTCTCAAACATTTAAGAGTTTATTGTGGTACCATTTAAATGAGGTACGTCATTTATATTTATTATCTTAAACGAGCCGTTAAGCTTGTGGCTCGAGCTTAATTTTATATTTAGAAATGAAAAGAGAAAAAAAAATAAGTGCATTAATTTATATAATTCATTATATCTATTTTAAGACCAACAAATCAAAACAAACATGTAGTTTTAATGGAATAAATGTGGTTGCCTTAGTTTAGCAATAACATATTATTAAGAGTTGCGCCGGAGTCTCCGCCGCCGTCGTCGGGCACTACTCGATTATATAAATGATGCTAAGCAAATGTGTTGTTTTAGTTTCTTCATCTTAAACTTGCAAGTGCTACTTTATTATATTCTTTTACTTGCTTAATCTCACTCTTATTATAGTACTTGAATATAAGCACTTGTCACATAATGGATTCTGAGTCATGCAAGTAACATAACGAACTTTAATCAACAGTAATATATTAACATGTTAACAGCAATACTTACATAATGCACGCAGTATTATAATACTGATATGATGCAGATGCAGCACTTCTCCCTTATCTGAAAGCTCTTCTGTTGTGTATCTTCGCCGCAGTTGGCAGATCAGCACGACGTTGTAGTGCTGGTCTGCCAACTTATTAACATCTCGACTATGTGAGTTAGTTGGGCTTAATATTTTTAATATATTCCCCTCTGCGTAAACTTTCTCTAACATCTTCTTAACCCAAATTGTTTCACCACATGTTTTGTAAACGATACTCCCACTTCCCTTCTGGCACCTGTATTCATGAAACTAACTGTCAATTATCTCCTGGTGTTCTACCAGTTGTTCTATTCGGTGTTGTTTAATTATTAATTAAAATATTGCACATATTTTTTTCTTTGAAAGCCACACTCTTTTCTTTCGCTGCCTCCAAAATCTTTTCTTAAACATCAGTGAAGGGGCAGGAATTTCTTCCTGAGTGAATGAATGAATGTGATCTTAATCTTACTCTTACAAGTGGTATATTAATATGACCCTTATGTTGCTCAATCTTACTCATGCAAGTGTTATATAAAAGTGATCTTTTAGTTCCCCAATCTTACTCTTACAAGTGATAGTATGAATGTGATCTTTTAGTTCCCCAATCTTACTCTTACAAGTGATAATATGAATGTGATCTTTTAGTTCCCCAATCTTACTCTTATAAGTGATAATATGAATGTGATCCTTAAGTTGCTCATTCTTACTCTTACAAGTGGTGTATTAATGTGATACTTAAGTTGCTCAATCTTACTCTTACAGATGGTATATGAATGTGAGCCTTAAGTTGCTCAATCTTACTCTTACAAGTGGTATATGAATGTGATTCTTACTTAAGGTGCTCAATCTTAATTCTTACAAGAGTATTATGTGAATGTGATCTTTAAGTTACTTAATCTTATACTTATGAATGATACATGAGTGGGTTCTTTAAGTTACTCAATCTTACACTTACAAGTAGAACAAATCTTTCAAAATACGTAGCACTTCTAATTCAAACTAAAATCAATAACTATAGATATACTCAACTAACAACAATAGATTTATAAGTTACATCGTTCTATTAGTTCAGCCATTCTTATTGGTTCTTGTCAAAAATTGTCTCCTTTAGGGATTACTGTAATAGAATTAGAATTTAGAAAGCCAGTATATATAATATAATACTTAATTTCTAACGCTGTCACTGAGAAAGATCTAGATTTATTAGAGTCTAAAAGCGGAAGCCTGAGATGCAATATAAAAATGACGTTTAAACACGAGATATTTTTCNATATATAATATAATACTTAATTTCTAACGCTGTCACTGAGAAAGATCTAGATTTATTAGAAAAATCGGAAAAAAAAAAAGCGGAAGCCTGAGATGCAATATAAAAATGACGTTTAAACACGAGATATTTTTCTCTTCTAACTTTGGTTGGCCTATATATGGAACACTAGGCACGTGCTAAAATAGATTGACTTTGAAATTGCCACTTTCACCTTGGTTGTCAACGTATATGAACCATTTTGGGCTTGAAGCGATAACAATAATGTGATAGGTGTGCCCAGCACGTGGTCTATTTTTTTTTTATTGATCTTAGTTAATCACCTTTCCAATCGTATCAATAGTTTATTTAAAAATAAATTTTGAATATAGTTTAAATTACATTTTTCATTAGTTGGGACTTTATTTTAAACTATATATTATTAAGGAGTGGGTTCTTTAAGTTACTCAATCTTACACTTACAAGTAGAACAAATCTTTCAAAATACGTAGCACTTCTAATTCAAACTAAAATCAATAACTATAGATATACTCAACTAACAACAATAGATTTATAAGTTACATCGTTCTATTAGTTCAGCCATTCTTATTGGTTCTTGTCAAAAATTGTCTCCTTTAGGGATTACTGTAATAGAATTAGAATTTAGAAAGCCAGTATATATAATATAATACTTAATTTCTAACGCTGTCACTGAGAAAGATCTAGATTTATTAGAAAAATCGGAAAAAAAAGCGGAAGCCTGAGATGCAATATAAAAATGACGTTTAAACACGAGATATTTTTCTCTTCTAACTTTGGTTGGCCTATATATGGAACACTAGGCACGTGCTAAAATAGATTGACTTTGAAATTGCCACTTTCACCTTGGTTGTCAACGTATATGAACCATTTTGGGCTTGAAGCGATAACAATAATGTGATAGGTGTGCCCAGCACGTGGTCTATTTTTTTTTTATTGATCTTAGTTAATCACCTTTCCAATCGTATTTTAAAAATAAATTTTGAATATAGTTTAAATTACATTTTTCATTAGTTGGGACTTTATTTTAAACTATATATTATTAAGACCGTGCTTAGAATTGTTTGAATAATAGATAAGCTTGAAAACATTGAATTATATACAGTGAATAATCGATTCGCGTTGGTTTTACCAGACGGTTTCTATGAACTGGATTATCAGGTTGAAAACTTCAAAGGGAAACTCAGGCCCCATTAAAACCCCACACCAGACTTGAAGCTAGGAACGCGTGGTGCTCCACTCGCTACGGTTAAGCGCACGTCGAGAAGAGAGGGTAAGAGCCGAGTTTCCAATTTTAACAATATTTGACGGAGGAACAAACCACCAAGCCCGCAATTAGCGTCTCATTCAAGCTCCTCGATTGTCAAGAGAGTTTCAGCTTAAATATGAAACTCAAAATACCCCTTAGACTTCAAATATTAAATTAGGAAATTAATTAATTGATATTAATTATTGATTCCTGTATGATGTGGAGTAAAGAGGAAGAATCTTAATATTAATAACATTAGATTTCTGATGACAACATTCAAGTTTCTAGCGTTAGGTTGCAAGTCTGTCGTTATGATCTAAAATTCAATACACAGCGTAGAAGAGTATATCCTCATCTAATGCTTCACTTTGAAATGAAGTGGAACATTTTGAGGTCATCATTGCGCCATGTTGTTAATAAATTAATGCTAAATTTATTATTGATCATTATATTATTTATTATACAATTAGTGTTAGTGAGAGACACCAAGGGATGTGCCACGCAAGCGTGACACATAGGAACTGTTCCAACACCAGACAAACGTCACAAAGATGTTTGTGACGTTTGTCTGGTGTTGGAACAGTTCCTATGTGGCACATCCCTTGGTGTCTCTTATTAACACTAACTTATTGCAGTGTGCATAATCACGGTATTACATAGTTTATATATATATTATTTATTGTTGTTGATTTGTTGGCATAAAAAAAATCCATCTTATTTGTAACACGAGGTTTATTGTAACATCCCCATGACACGAAAATTAAATTTTCGTTCCTGCGTGTGCAAGTTTCAGAGTCAGATAGCTTAGAGTTAAGCAGCCCCTACACGATCAAGCCGCTTGATCAAAAAAGCGCGTCAAGCATGATTGATAGTCTAGGAACCCGTTTGATGCTTGAGTCAAGCCTTGACGGAGATTTGATGGAAAGTTTGAATGAGTCAAGCGGGTTGACAGAGCGCTTAATAGTCTAGAGCAATTTTGATCAGGCATTCCGTCAATCACCTGCTTGACACCCCAAATCCTGATTCGAAACCACGGTATCTACACAATACTGAATTATTACAGTCCAGGAGGAGCAGCTCACTAGTCGAAAACTCCGCTGCAAATGAGTGTTGATGAAAATATTGATGGGATGCTTGATGCGCCCCAAGGCGGCTTGAAGGTCGTGTCAATCAGCTTGACGCGATGTTTTGATCAAGTGGCTTGATCGTGTAAGGGCTACTTAAGATAGATTGAGGTACAAGAGCTTGATTAAGGTTCACTGGAGGACAGGGATGAAGAGCAAAGGTGACTTGCACACTTGTAAGATCACACTAGCTTATAAAATACTGCTTTACACATTTGTTACGTCATATCTTCCTTAGTTCCTTTTAATCTCGTAGTCCAATCCGAGCGTAAGTGTCTTCAATTCCATTGAAGTTACGTCAACTTTTAGATACAAAGCTTTTCTTCTCTTCTTTACTTTGAAGATTCTTTATATGTGTTTTTTTGTTTCTTTCTCTTAGTTTTTCAAGTCCTCTCCTTGATATATTTTTTTTTTGTCTGAACTTACCTTTTGTTGTCTCTCTTGCTCATAAGAAAATAACTAAGTTATGTAAAGAGCAAAAATATGTTTGCTTTTGTTTTTGTTTGTTTGTTTTTTGTTCTACGTAGTCGTAGTGTGACAAGATAAGGGCAATTATGTTGAAAGCAATCTTCTCTCGACTCTACTTCTTTTCTTTTACTATCTTATCTTTTTTCATGGCCTCAAATCTTGTGTTTATTTTCCTTCTTTTCACCTAGTTTTTCCTTGAAATGGACTGAAAATATAGACTCTGTTTTCTCGCATCACTGACAGAAACTTCCCTTTTTTTTATTCTTGTTAACAGTTTCTTTTTCTTTTGGGACCGTGATATTGATAACTCTTAACAACACTGTTTCATTCATTGTTTTTTTTTTAAAAAAAGAAAAACTTTTTTCCTTTATTTTATCCTCCAAACATAAAAAAAAGACGGGAAAAGAGAAAAAGTAATACATTTTTATCTTTTCATTATTTTTTTTTTTAATAAAGTTTTATAAGTTAAGAATATATATTTTGTTATTTACAAGATTAGGTGGGGCATTTATAATTTGTATATATTATATAATATACAAGCCTTCACCCCGCGCTCCGCGCGGGGCTCGTGCTAGGTATTAGTGGCTATGTTTCTTATTGTCATGTAGTCCTAAGAATTAATTGAAATGCCTAATCGTAGTTTGAGTCTATCTATATATTTAAAAAAATAGCCAATAGAGCTTTAAAATTTTTGCTTTTAAAACGTAATTAATAGCAGTATACAGAAGGCGATGTGATTCGTAATTCGTGCAGCGATTACAAAGCTAATGAGGGGTTATATTATAGAAGAGCTAGCAGCTAGCCTAGGCCTAGAGGGGGGTCTAGGTAAAGAGAATGCGAGTGGGAGAAGGTAGAAAAGTGATAAGGGGTGGGGATGATGCTAAGACAGACTCTACTGAGGCTTTAGGCTTAGCATAGACTTAGACTGAGAAGTCATAGAACAAACATTAACCTAGATGCGTCAGTTTAATTAACATGCCCTTCCTATTACGACTGCTGCACCAGTAAACATTTAATAACTTTGGTTCTACTTAATATTTTTCGATGATACCAAGCCTACAAATTGCGCAACATGTTTGTGCTCACCTCTGAAATAAAATTAATCGATTTCATTTAGCCAGTTTTGCGGCTATAAAGTCTGACTGGGGCGACAGACTGGGAGAATTTTATTA
>KZ651416.1:519270-535256 GCA_001010745.2 Gerris buenoi
TTTTATTCAATGTTTGATGGATTTTAAAGGTGTATAAAAATAAAAATAAAAACTAGTTGATTTTCATTTCTTTTATCTTTAAAATTGTTTAATATAAAATTATATAATTTAATAAGATAGATCATTTAATAAAATAAAATAATTTAAAATTAATTTCTTTTATCTATAAAATTTACAATTTAAAGGAGGTGTTTAATTTTAACAAAGTTTATCGAAAAAAATAGTTATTTCAGTCAGAAAACAAGAAAAGTGAATGAAAACATCAATAATGGCGTCACTTTGTTTTGGTTTTAGCATTTTATATATAACAACATAATCTGACGAATTATATCAACAACAATTTCGAGTTGCTATTTATCAAACCTTATACATATATCAATTTCTCCTTATATTTCAACAGACAAAAGTTACAGATTCACATGACAGGTTGCGCGCGCATCTTCATATCAACTTTTTGATATATAACAACATGAAAAGGGAGGTTTCAAAGTTACAGAATCGCCCTCGAGGTCGCAAGAATTAATAACGTTCACTTTTGCGATCTTTCGATTCCTCATCGGATTTACCAAAAACGATTTCATTTCTACACAGATGATAAATAGTTTTATGATATATCTTGAGCACAAGTGGGGCGAAAATGTATTAATTTCTTAATTGACCCAACTTCTCGAAAATAGAAAACTACGAGCAACAAATTCAAACAGACAAACTCTGTTAAGAATAAGAATAAGAAT
The DNA here is from genome assembly GCA_001010745.2 of Gerris buenoi. Taxonomy (NCBI): domain Eukaryota; kingdom Metazoa; phylum Arthropoda; class Insecta; order Hemiptera; family Gerridae; genus Gerris; species Gerris buenoi. The sequence goes on from KZ651416.1 coordinate 520,005, forward strand.
ATATTTATTTCCATCAAGTTAATTTGATAACATTAGGACAAGTCAACATGTATCTCATTTAGTCCACTAAAGTACAAACAACATAATTAACATTAAAAAACAAAACACATAATTTACATTAAAACATTTAACAACAATTATTAAAACATTTCTTGGAAATATTCCTCTAATTTATAAAATACATTGTTTAATAAAAAATGTTTAATCTTTTTTTTAAAATCAGTTAATTCTAAATCTTTGATGCTCTTGCTAAGTTGGTTATACAATCTTATTCCAATTACAGAATGACCAACCTCAGATTTGGATAGTCTATGGTAAGGAATCATGAGGTTGTCTTTTGTTTTGGTATTATATGCATGGTAACTACTGTTTTCTCTAAATAAATCACTATTCACTTTTATATGTAGTAGCGAGTTATATATGAATAGATTCACCACCGTCATTATTTTATATTTTATAAACAACTTTCTGCTAGATTCATGCTTTTTAGCTCCCGCTATGATCTTTAGTGCCTTAAAGTTAAGTTACAAGTAAACTACAATTTTCGAATATCAAATTGTATGTTATGGAGCATAGAATTAACTGGAGAGGAGATTAGAATATGCTAATATAGAGGTGAGAATGTTTAAATATTGGAATTTCTAATATAGAGGTTAGCAAGTTTGAATAATTTTCCGTTCAATTAACTGTCAATTTAATTCATGAAATGAAGATTAAGATGATAAAATCCGGTTAGTGAGAGCTGTCAAGTTGTCTCGGAACATTTTCGATTCAAGTCAGCTGAGGACATGTTCAGGCGTAATCTTTGATGTTGACTTAACTTCAGAGCTTTGGCAACCTGAGTCAATATCGCTTTCATTTCATCCTACTATCCATTTTGTGTACACAAAATGCGGAAACGTTGTTCGTTACTGTTTTAGCTTAGATCACACCTTGCTTCCTAAGACAATTAATGCAGCACCCTCCGATTCCTAACTTTTAATAAATTGATCTTTACATTGATTAGTAAAGATCACAGTGAAATTCAACCGTGTAAATATTAGTGGCTCATTTCTATCAAAAAGATAGCTTTTGGAATATAAGATTATGGATAGATCAGCTTAATGAACTGGTACCTTTGACCGTTAATTATGAATTGGGTCCCTAGTGAATATCTTATTGAATGAACGAGTCTGAAATGAACTGGTTACAAAATGAACTGGGGCTAAATTCGCCATTTCACAAATTTAATACAAAATAGTAAAACATCGGCCAACGGAGAACATTTTAAATTAGGTCCAACTTTGAAATTTTGTGTTAAGATTTTTTTAAATATATATGAATTTAAGAGGATGTATAATGTCTTCTTTTTGAAAGAGCTAAGTTTTACGTTAAAATATATTTTCTGAAGCGTATTGTGTAGTCTAGTGTTGCATTCCTTCATTTAGCTACGTATAAGGTTTCAAGGAGGGGGAGGGAGAGCTGGTAAAGAGCTTGGAATAGGTTCGAGGACGATGTATGGTGGCCGGAATTCGAAGGGCATGCGTCTAACTAGATTACACCCTTTGGTTGAATCCGAATACCCCTACAGTAGACCTAAGAACCCTTTCTCGTAGACCTTCCTCTTGCCCTAGTCAAATTCCGAATCCGATACTAGGGTAAGGACCCACCCCCAAACCTCAGTATCAAATAAAGGGTCCGAGACTTATTTGGGTAGTGCCGAAATTGGGGGAAGGGTGTATCATCCCCAAACCATTTTGGAGGAAATTGTTGAATTTGGAAGGGCTTATAGGACTTTCCTCTTTCCCACGACTTCGCCCTTATTTCCCTTATACATCATTTCAGTTTCCTCCCCTTCCAGCGTCTGAGCCCTGTTTCCTACGAGTATAGGATTTTAAGAGCAACTATAATAAATTGCTTTTAAAGGACTTGGATTTCTTTTGTAATCATCTTTATTATTTCGGGAGGAAGGGAAGACCTTTTATCAAATTGGGCAACAATAGGATTGCAATTTATTTTGGAAAGTAATTTACTTTTAGTTCAACGTTGAATCATGTTTTAGTATTATTAAACCTTGATTAATTAGGTTTTGTAGAGTAAATTTATAAAATTGTTTCGCCTTAGTTAACTTCCAAAGTTCATTTCAACTTTAAAACTTCTGTTTCCATTCTTAAATTAAAAAAAATAATTAATTATTTTTCATTAAGTGAGACTGATCTCAAAATATAGATATTATTACAGTTAAAAATGAGGATGTTAGCGTTAACAAATTACTACAAAATTAGTGTGATCCCATTGGGAAATAAAAGTGTGTTGGACCTGTTTCCATTCCTTTTGGGCTTCTTTCGACAAACCATCCAATATCCTTAAAAATTGGATGAGTACTTTTAAAGATATAGAAAGAAGAAGAATAATATTTTATGTCTTTAAAGTTGTTTGTTCCTTATAGCTGTACGCATAGAGGTTTAAATTATAATTCATCATTCGTTACTTTTTAAATTGCAGAAAAGAAACCAAAAATTGTTTAGAGTAGGTATACATACAAATAAATCAAACGGAAATTTAACAAAATATAAATTAAATAACTGTTTATTTAGAAAAATAACGAAAATCAGAATTTTTGTAATAGAAAAGTCGATCTGTCGTGATAAAAGGCTGTCTGCGGAAAAAAATCGAAACTTCTGTTGGATCACTTGGAACACATGCGAAAAGCTTAACTCTTAACTTCCGTCCTGAAGGGGACCGTTCGGAAGGTGGAAATACGGGGTACGGGGTACAAATGTGAAAATGGTATATACCTTTCATGATGCAAGTCGTTTGAAAGATTTTTAAGAAAACAGTAATTGTTGTTATTTACACATTTGCCATATTTTCATTTATGAGGGGGGTAAATGGAAAAACAGAAAAAAATAGTTTTTAATTAAAAATTATAAATAATACTATTTGTAGAGTCAATGTGCTGAGATAAAAGGATATCTGCGACTAAATTCGAGAAACTTTTATTTTTACTTGAATCGCTTGGGGCACATGAGAGAAGCTTTCCGGAAGGTGGAGGAGGGAAAATTCATATTTTCTTTGCTTTTTTATGATTATCTCAAGTTCAATTCTTTGTTAGTTTTCTGACTCTTCTACTTTTTTGAAACTTCTCCCACTTTTTTGCCGGTCGATCGTCCGCTGATGAATTTCCTGCTGATTCAGTTTTACTCACTAAGGTACTTTTGTCTTTTTCCCTGGTTGACGTTGATTTAATCAATGAAGATGTCCAAAACTTTACTACTCACACCTAAATTTGTGAGTTTTAGCCAGAGTTTATGATGGACAATGACTCAAAGGGTCTTCGCAGATCGATGAAAATGGCAAACACGTACATTACTTTTTTTACTGGTCTTATATTACTTTGCTTTGTAAGTTTCATCGCACATTTCCGCTACCCCAATTTAGAATCACTCCCCGTCTTTCAATCTTCCCCGCATGGAAAGAATTAAGGTGGAGAATACAGAAACAAAAAAATAAAAAATAAAATAAAATAAATTGGACTTATATTACTTTACTTAGTAAGTTTCATCGCGCACCTATTACCCCAAATTTGTACCACTTCCTGTCTTTAAATCTTCCCCAAATATCACACATGGAAACAATGAAGATAAAGAATACAACAAAAAATTTTGTTTTTACAAACAAAAAGACCAGTTTTTTAAAATGGTATTTTTATATTAATTATTCCTTTTGAATGTCTGAGCAATGTAGGCCAAAGTAAAAAGGTAGCCAATATAGTCCATGTTCCTGCGGAATCCAGCTTTTTACTTTGGCAGCACTGAATTTTATTCTGCTCAGTTTTAAAATCTTTCGAAAAATATTAGTAAAAATGTTTGCTATCACATTCAGTTGTTTAATTGGTCTATACTTTGAGTGATTTGTCCACGTCCTCTTTTTTATAAATGAGATTGAGCTGCGATCCGCTCCAGCATATAGGTACACATCCTTTGTCAAGTACTTGTTGAGCATGTAATGTATGTGACTGTTGCTCGTAGTCAAACTCTTCCAAAGCTCTGACGGAATGATGTCAGTCATGTGTTTTGGTTTATTTGTTCTTCATAACTGCTTATCGAGTTAATAATTTCATATATGGTTATTTCTATATTATGAAGGATTGGATTTTGGATAGCAAGGTATACAAGCTCTTTTAAAGTTATGCGAGGAGGGTAGACGATTAGGAAATAATTAGACCATGAATCGATGTCTGTTTCATTGTGCGTGGAAATTACAAATGGATAAGGGAGTAAAAAAGACCACGATACTGTCTGGCATCTTAGACGAGCTATGGAAAGATATAGGGACTGCCCCCAAAGATTCTCAAATGGCAACATTCAGTAGTTATAAGACCTAGGGTTCACTATGGATCCCTAGTGTGGTGGCCTAGAACTGAGGGGGCTAGCTCGGCTAAGAGGCTTAGCAATGTTTGGAGGTTAGCCTGCCGTAGAATAACAGGAGCAACGAGGACTTTACCTACGGCGTACTTAGAGGCTCTAGTAGGAATCCCCCGAACTTTGGACATGGATTAAAGACGAGACCATTCTATCTAATGTAAGGGCTCATTCACACTGGGATTCCGGAATGCGATTCGTGTATGAGATACAAAAAAGTATCAAGATTCAGTATCTCGGCGGCTTTTTCCCCCCACTTTTTCTAGTAATATTTAAAGAAAATAAATAGCAAGAAGGTTAAAGCGGAATGCGATTCGGAATCGCCTAGTCTGAATGGGCCCATATAGCGCAATGTATCATGAGCCGCTTTCCAAGAAGAATTCTAAAAAGAATCGAGGTGGCTCACGGGGACGGGATACTCGATTTGAGAATCTCATACGAATCGCATACCCGAATCATAGTCTGAATGGGGCCATAAGCCGCTTGGTATCATGAGAATCTTCGATTCGTGAATCGCATTCCGGAATCTCTAGTGTGAATGAGGCCTGAGACTTGAGAGACAATGGACAATGGCAAGCTGGATCATAATATGGCACTTTGGCATAATAAGGTTCAGGCCGAATTCATAATCCCATTTACAGGGATTAGCATGAAGGGAGTAGAAAACCAGCTGATGTAAACTGCACTCACTTTTTTCCAGTTTGGTTATTTAGATTCCTCCTGCAGTGTTGATTTAATGTTGTTTCTCCTTTCTGAGATGTACTTCCCGTTGTTCAGTCTTTTTCGAGGATAAAAAAAAAAATTCTAGCTTAAATTGATTTATTTTTATGGGCTTAATTATGTTGTTATAAATTAGTAATTTTTTATGTGCGTAGAGTTTGGGTTAATGGTGTAGAAGTCTGTGTAAAAGTTTTTAGTGTCGGTCTCGTCGTTTAAGATAGGAAGTGTGGTGTGCCCCAGCCCAGATCAATCTGTGGTCTATGTGGAATGCAAGATTGTAGACGGACCTGGAGTGAGGATAGAAATTTGGTTAAGGATTTAGTGGTTCAAATATTTCATGTCTCAAACGATAGGTCAGCTGGACATTTTTGCTACTGACATTTACACTGACAAATATTGAACAAAAAGCCAGTCACATAAAAAATACCTCGCCTTAGCGTCACTCCGCCCTGACGTAAGCTGTCCTCTTACTTCAAGCGGATATAGTTTGCTAATTGGTCTGGTAATAGTTCCAACCACTCTCTGCTACCATTTTATATCTTTAACAATTTTATTTCATACGCTGACAAATATTGAACAAACAAAGCATGAAAGCAAGTCACATAAAAATACGTCGCCTTAGCGACAAGGGGTGAAAATAAATAAATTAGATAATAATGGATTTAAAAAGCATAGCATCATTAAAATACTTAAAAGTACGTGAGGAAACTATGTGCCCATCTAATTAGCAGACTATTTTACTCACTTCACCTCGGCTTATATTCTGTCTAATTCACTAAAAAATAGATAACTGAATTTTAACTTTATAAAAAAGTAATAATTTAATGCCATTTAACTGTTTAAATTTTAATTGGGTTCTGAAATTCAGGAATAAATTATGTGGAAAGTAAAGCTGGACTCCCGTGCTTCATGCTTTGCAGTCAATTAGTACGTAAGCGTATTACCGGATTAGAACTTAATGTTTTAATGAATAATTTAACTACAAACTTTAACTCTTTCCTTAAACTATTACATATTATATTGGTTTTAAACAAACAATAATATATCGTAAATACCTTTTTATAATAATAATTAAGACTATAAGTTAAAATTATTAAATACCCTAGCCTTATAATTACTGTGTGTAATTCTAATAATACTAAACCCTTAAAAAGACACAATATTAATCGTTTATATTAAAGGTCCGTATACACTTTGATTAGTGATAGTGCGAGTGTACAGTAAAAACACTAAACCCATTTGGACACAAAGTGTTTAGTGTAAGTGTTTAGTAATTTTGCGAGTGGACTGTTTGTTAGACTTTCACTGTTTAGTGGAGCTTCGAGTAGGCCTCCCAACTCCAATCTAGATGTCAGAGATTTTTTTTATTTTGTAGAAATGTTTTGTCAAAAAACTGTCAAGTAGTGTCAAAAATCAATAAAACTATACCCCTCCCACCAAAAATAAATGTGTAATATAAGTTTTGTTCCAACAACACTTAAAACTAGTTTCAAACTGTCCGAAACATGCGCATTAGCCATAGGGGTTCAATTTTGGTCCGATGCGCATGCGTCAGATAGTTTAAAACTAGTTTGAAGTGTGATTGGAACAAGCCTATAATAAAAAAAAATTTCCTCAAAATAAAACTAAATCCTAATAATTTGCACTTAACACTGTTAGACACTACTAAACACTTACACTCGCACTAAATACTAAAATATACTAAACACTTGCACTAATCAAAGTGTATACGGGCCTTAATGCATTTTGTTTATGTGAGTCTACGGCAAGTTGTTTAATTATTTATACACGCTTTGAACATTTTCATAACAATCACAGTTGTTGATTTTTTTTTACAAATAACGTAGTTTAGGCCCCGGTCTAACAGGAAGCGAATGAGGACAGTTCGTTTCTTTTGTAGGTCGCAGGTACGTGCGTTACGTACCTAGGGATTTAAACATTAAATCAACTTTCGCACTGTCTTAAAAATGTCTTAAATATACAAAGACACGCATCTTTGTTTTTGTGTTGTATTGCAGCGTGGAACTTGATCTTAATTTTTAATGTTTTTAAACGCGTTAAATAATTATGGTTAATTGTGATTTACCTTTTTTAAAAAATTGCAATAGAACTGCTTTGTAGAATATAAGATTTATCGGTAGCACAGTAATATCCTTAAAACACATTAAAAGGCAACGACGTGGCCTTTTTTTTGGGATTATCTTGATTATTGCTTTCTAAACTGCGGTTAATTATTTTAAAGTTGTATCGGTGGCGCTTCCCCCAGCAATAATGCAATATCAAACAACAAATAAATGAACTCAATTTACAGCACAGATAGACGGCGAAACTCGCCAAACTCCTTATTTTTCATTAATTCCATGCACTCATTTTCTTTTTGGTGTTGCTTGCTGCCTCAAAGCGAACAGAAAAATAAATTCTTACTCGGTGAAACTGCCAGACATAAAAATAACGCGGTATTATCAAATTGTCTATGCTCTCTTTGATTACCCCATTTCGCGACGGTCGGCGGACAGTTCGTTTTCTGAGTGGATGCCCTGGTTTTGCTGTACGGCTTTCTGTTTGACCGGGACTTTCATCAATGTAAGTTCAAGGTGTGGGTAAAAATTGCACAAATACACTTTTTTACTGAGTCTATGAGCTAATTTTTAGCTCGATTGCGATTGGATGACTGAAAGAGGGTTAAACAACCTAAAAGATTTCCAAAGATTTAAATCATCCAGCAACCGACAAACAAATTTGATACTAATATGAAGGATTTAAAAATCAAATTTTTGTTCGCGAGCCCTTGGGCTGATAATGATGTTCAAACAAACAGCCTGTATTTACAGATAAAATTCTTTAAGCCAAATTTTGTACATGGCGTGGACCAAAGTCCAACGAACTTAGCATATGCTTTGATCAAAGGAACTTTCATTCCAAATTTCAACTTTCAACAAAGTGCTTGAAATTTCTGTCCGTTACTGACATAATTATTAGTAACAGACATCATACAGATAGACAGGTACATATTCTGTTGAATGTAAGATCCTTGTTACGCTCACTTCATTTACTTAATTACTTTTTATTGGTGAATTTTTATGCATGGCGAACCATAAATAAAATTGGATCTCTCGGTTTCTCTCCTCCTTTTTTACAGTTCTAACCTCTAGTAATGAATGGAAAATCAAATTTACTGCCGCACCTCTATGTACCGAGCCTTTCATTCTTAAAGATCCCTTAACTGAGATGGAAAAGACAAAAGGGCTGACGAGACAGGACTTTGTGGAACGTCAGGCCAGCGTGACGTCACGCAGTTGAAAAGGGAGAATCTATATTATTTTTAGCCTTTTGTCTAGCGCGAGGTCTTTTCTTTTAAACCCTCCTTTTTGTCATATGACATACGTTTGTACTCGCACAGACCCTCTACTCCTGTGTATTTGCTCTTCTCATATATTGGCTTTCATATTTGCTTTCACCACATGTATGACTGTGATATTTACTCGCTCCTATTTATTCAACGTTGTCTTTTGTTTTTCATCTTTCATTCTCAGAGAGAGAAGTGAAATGTAGAACCAACAGGGAGGACCTTGGTGTGTTTTTGTTTTTTATAATTTTCTTTGTTGAAAATTAGAAGTTTAATTAAGTGAAAATTGATACTTTTTTTTCTTTTATTGAATGAGTTTTTTTTCTTTTTCTGATGTAATTTAATTTTACAGTCTAACATAATGGACTATGAGATATGAAAGAAACAACTGATATTATCAACAATACTAATAAGTTAATAACAATACATTTACAATCTAGTAATGCATGACAACATGAACAAGATGGATTAAATTACATGAATGATGCTCTATACATGATAATATTGTGAAGAATAGAACAATATACTCACAAAACTTTTGAAAAAATCGTAAAAAAAATGGCTATGTATGTTACCGGGAAAAAACTCAATTATGCTAAACAAGAATTTCCTATTCAGTACTAGTTTTGACTAATAGTCTAGGAAAATAAGGAATAGTAGGGGAAATAATTTATAAAGTTTTGAAACTTTAGCCCCAAATTAATTTCATTGGTCAAAATTGGTTTCCTTTCTGTTGATCAATATTTTGTTTGCCAATTATGAATTTAAGTATCAATTACAGGCCCCTGAGGATATGGTTTCCTTGTTTGTTTTTTTAACCCTCCTCTATTAATTTCACGACCTACATAGTCCAGAAGATAGCGTGCAAAAAAGTGTCTGACTAACATCAAGCTAGAATTTTGTATACACGTCAATCTTTTAGCGCTTATTAATAACTAATAACATGTGGTCGGCTAAGTTCGTCTACAGGACATAGCTTGGCAATAGGCGTTTGAAAAAAAACAAACCGGTGGAGAGCGGCCATGTCTCACCAATTATGGTGGACAGTATGATTTTCATGATCCTGAGTACAGAATTAGTAAGTAGACCAAAAATCAAGTCGATGATATTTTCCTACTTGATAGGTTTGTTATTCAAATGTTATTAAAAATCAACACGGTCGCCCTCAAGGGACGAACTAACACCAACTTGATTGTCGGTCTACAAATTAATTCTGTACTCAGGATCATGAAAATCATACTGTCCGCCATAATTGGTGAGACATGGCCTTTCTCCACCGGTTTGTTTTTTTCAAACGCCTAATACCAAGCTATGTCCCGCAGACGAATTTAGCCGACCGCATATTCTTAAAAGGCGCTAAAAGATTGACAAAATTGAAAGATTGTATACAAAATTCTAGCTTGATGTTAGTCAGACACTTTTTATGCACGCTATCTCCTGAACTAACAGGAACAGGAACATTTATTTGTAGAATCTTGCGGAGTAAAATATGTCTCAGTAAATTAAATGTTTACTACACTATTAAATGTTACTTACACTACCTTCATTTTACTTTGTATTTTGTCCAACGATTGGGTATTTACTTACACAAGTTACTAATAATACTATAAACTTTATGTTTTAGCTATCTTAAACAAAACATTGCATTACAATTAAATTTCCTAGACTAAAATAAGTAAGTAAATTTCAGGGAAAAATTTGCCTTCTTTTGACTGCCGATTCTGACTAAACTCCTGAACCAAGTGAAATTTATAGGACGCATTCGTTATGGATTTTAATAACTTTAATTTTGATAAGATCTCATTTTTCTGTTTGATGCACCCTTCAGAACTTATGGGCCAAATTTTGAGAAAAGTGCCAAAAGTTCGCGGTTTTTTGGTTCTCATATGTTTAGCCCACTTTACTAACCGTCCAAACTTATATTACTCTTATTTGAGATTCTGATTTGTCGAAACTATTTTCAGCTTTGTTTGAATTAATAGGAGTCACAGATTTTTTTTGACTAATTTTACTGGGCTATGTATGAAGTATACCTATGCTTTTTAAAGCCCTAATATTTTAAAAATTTTCTATTTTCTGGCAAGTTCCTTGTACCTCGCCGCTTACAATGAGTTTACTTAACCAACTAAAGAAGTAGAGAAAGACCCTTTTTAGGTTAAAAAGATTTTTAGGTTATTCTAGACTCGAAAGAAGAAAAATTTCGAACTGATATTTTTCTTTTGTTTTCCTATTTCTTTACGATATTATCAGAAACAGTTGTTATCTCTTGTTACTTAGTCAACGTTAAAAACTTTTCACAAGTTCTAAACCCCCTTCTTCCTTGCCCCCCCTTCCCTTAAAAAATATTTTTTTTTTAATACCTACTTATTAATTTAACTTTTTTCAAAAAGAAATCAAGTTTATGAAAAAAAAAAAAAATTAAAAAGATAAAAAAAAGTTGTGGGTTTTAAAGTTTAGAACAAAGACTTGAACTTATTTTAGGTAGAAGTAGAATGTTCCTTAACACAAAAAAAATTCAGGAAGTTTTAGGAGCAGAATAGGAGGAGGAGGGGGGCAGGAGGGGGAGGCAGATGTTACTCGAATTACTAGATCCAATTTTGACCGACGCTGGGCTTGAATCCGGAATTTGAAAGATAATGTAATTAATTAGGCAAAGCAGAGGGATTGTCTCTCTCCATGTTACCCCAGAACTCTTAAGAGGGTAAACCCCCCTCCCTTGCTTTTAGGGAATTCGATATGAAAGGGGACTTCACCTCCCCCTTCCCCCCCCCACTTCTTTCCTCTTTAAAATTCTAAATTAAAGTACAATTGAACTGAAATTTTATCTTGACAGGAAATTCAATGCAACATTATTCCAATTATTTTAAAATTGAATAATATTCTTTTTTTTGTTATTATTTAAGAATCAAGTTCTAATTATTTATACTTCTAATTAAAGATTTCCTTATTAAAAAAAACCCTTTGATCGAACTCAATTTTTGTTTCTTTATTAAGGGTGCGCGGACGTGTCTGATTTTACGAGTTTTCTGTTTTTGTCCGTAATATTAGAGATAAAAATACAATTTTTCGTATTTGGGTTCATCAATATATTCTTCAATGGTGCCGCGAGCTCGATTTTTGATTTTCCCCCTCCTTGCCACTTAAGTGATTCTTAAATCCGATTCTATTTATTTTTTAAAAAATGTAGCTCGCGGCACCAAAAGCCAATTATCTAAATACTCTAAATCCCAAATTTCGTGCAAAAATATTCATTTTTAGAGCCAGGAGGAGTAAACTGGTAAACGAGGAAAAGTGGGATTGAGAGCTAGTGCAGTCTGTCGGATTTCTAGTGAACTAGGCTTTATTAACCCCCTCATTACCTTCCTACGTAGTGGGTAACTAAGGGGTGGTTAGAGATGGTCAGTATCTAAGGGAAACATTCAAGCATAAACACGCTATGTTTACACACACTAAGATAAGGCCAAAATTATAAATATTTGTTATTCCAATGTTTCAATTTCATTTTTTTGTCTGAATAGTNAATAAAAAGCTCAATATTACTTTTCTTACAAAAAACAAATAAAACTACGACATTGATAACGCGAATCCATATAGTTATGTCAGTTGAAATGTAAATATTGTGACGTTTTAGAAAACAGAAATACGCGGCAATCTTTAATAACCTTACGCTTACGTAGAATTGTCACCTTGTTGTGATTGTCAGAGGCATCTAGCGGCAAAAGTATGCAACAAGCTTTAGGGTATACGCAGCCTTAAGTCAATTTTATTTATCCAATTAATAAATATATTTATTATTAAAATTAAAGTTTTATTACTTTATTGTTATATTTTGTTTATTTTAATTATTGTTAATTGTGTAAGAACAATTAGTAGTTTTTAGCGATCTTTAACACTTCATAGGGGTGTCGCTGTAGGTTTCTCTAAAAAATTGTATTTGAAAAAAATGTTCGTCTCATTGAATAGATAAGGTTTGATTTTTTTTCCCGACCGAAAATTCCAGTTTTAAATTTGAAGTTCACATTTACGCGAGCATTGCGCGTGAACGCTTGAACGGATAACGTTATCCAACGAACTCGTCCTGGGCATTATTAAAATGAAGGTGTCTACCAAATTTCTTCAAAATCGGTCGACATTTACTCAAGTTATCGTCGCACGTTTCATGATTCGCGGACACACAGACCGACAGACAGACAGACAGACACGGAACTGAAAATGTGAACACTCAAAAGTGAACACAATGCTTCCGTTACCTTCGGTAAGCTCGGAAGCAAAATTGGTTAAAATATGAATGAATGTTACAGTAAATGCATATTTATAGAAATTGAGCTAACTTAATCTTTTTCTCTCGTTTCGGGCCGAATATTGGCATATAACCGCTTATCTACGAGAAAAGTCGTATAGAATAAAGTTGTAGTAAATTTAAATCCAAAACTATGTCTGCAGGCCCTATAGTTCTTTTCCAGTCGTTTAAGAAATTCAAAATCGGAAAATTGGGTTTTTTGAAGAAATGGTCCTAAACACTTCTAATAATAAGTTGTGGGCATTTGACGTCTATCACCAGCTCTATTAAAGTGCATGACAAGCGTGTTGACGTGTATCCAATCACATTCAATAGTTGCAGACAGATAATGGATAGAGCATTTCATATTCCAATTGGCCCTTTATCCATTGGTATTGTTCAACGAAGGGAATACTTAAGGGGACAAAATCTATATTGTACGCATTCAATCAACTCTCCCAAAACATCTCTGTATGAGTCAGTACGTTTGTAGTTGTGGATGAGGGGATTCTTTTGCGTAACCTGTCACTGAAGCGATTTGATCAGGGCGATCGTTGCTAGCTACACTAGCTGCACATTCAAGCGCTTTGCCAGGAACTTGTCAGCAGTGTTTGATGGATATCTGAAGATGGGGCCCTCAGGAATACTACAAATGCAGAACGATTGTGTCGCTACGCTGCCCTTTCTTCCCACGAGATTGAGATGGACTACCCTACTATCATCAAAGTGTCCCAGGAGAATTTAGCCAACGACTCCAATAAAAGACGCCTCATTGACCATCTGCGTTTAGACTAAAGAGCATTGAAGCTAAGAAAGCGTTAGAAGATGCAGACTGTGAAATTATCTGAATGGCCCGTGACAAAAGCACATTCTACGAGAACGTGATCGTGAATATAGAGAGGATGTGAACCAACTTGTTCTCCTCTCTGGTTGGGCATGACCATCCAAAATATCTACTTCCAATAACCTGGCAGTGGTGAGTCAAGTTGCACTTAATTTTCCAACACTTCTTTCAGTCTCAACGAAATTAAATTACCCCCCTGATTCGAACTTTTCCTCCAGGCATTCAGTGGATGCGGCACCACCTCTGCCCCTTTCTGACAAGGAAAATACGACGGGAGTCGAAAACGTCAAATTTGAAGTGTTTTTAACCTGATGGACCTAACCAACGTGTTTCTTCTCTCAGATGTCACGAAGTTATACCCGAAGCTGCCAGGTCGCTCTGTATAGTGAGGACGTATCCATGGATTGGATACCCTTAACGGTCTTCGGTTCCACGTGTTCATCAAATCAGCAGCCTACGCGAACGTGAGCCTGGCACGTTCACTACCTGTAGTAGGAAAAGTATTGTTTTTTCTTACGATTGCAACAGAATTATTGTATCTACAGACTATATTTTGTGCTTAAATAGAAGCCAATTAAATTTAAACTTTATTTCAAATTATTTTTGCTCGAAGCGGTTGTATGTGATATAAAAGACCCGAACGAAAGAAAAACTTGAACTATAATTGTTTTTGGAAAAACTCCCAATTTTTGAAGTGTCACCTCGGAAACTATTGATGTACTGAGCCGCTGTTGAACTTAAGCTATTGTAAATTTTCTGTACTTTAAAAATAGAAATAGACTGTCAATTAGTATGTACATAGCTTCCTCGCGTCCTATCATGTACTTTATTGTTATATTATCATTATTGTTATATTACTTTATTGTTATATTATTTATTGTCTATAAACTATTAATAGTTTTAGCGATCTTTAACACTACATAGCGGTGTCGCTGTTGGTTCTACTAAAAAATTGTATTTAAAAAAAAATGTTTGTCTCATTGAATAGATGAAGTTTGATTCTTTTCCCAGCCTAAAATTCCAATTAAATTTAAAGTTCACGTTTACGTTAGCGTTACGCGTAAACACTTGGATGGATAACGTTGTCCAACGAACTTGTCCTGGGCATTGGTTAAATGAACATGTCTACCAAATTTCATCAAAATCGGTCAAGAATTACTCACGTTATCGTCGGACGTTTAAAAATTCTCGGACACACAGACAGACAGACACGAGACCAAAAATGTTCCCTGATGTCTGAAGTGAACAAAATGCTTCCGTTACCTACGGTAATCTCGGAAGCAATAACAACTTACATCGAAAACCACACAGTTTACGAGTTTATGGCAACAACTGAAAAATGTCCGAAATTAGTATAGTTTTACTATACAAATTACACAACGAGCAAAGGCTTTCAAAGCTCTAAACTTACATTCTCACTACCCTAAGGGCTGTTTCACACTACACGGTTTTCGCCGTACGGCAAAAAACCGTACAGCAAAAATCCGAATTGGCAGGCTTTCACACTACACGGTTTTCGCCGTACACGGCGAAAAACCGTGTATTTTTGGCCGTGACGGCGAAAAACCGTGTATTTTTGGCCGTGACGGCGAAAAACCGTGTATTTTTTGCCGTGACGGCGAAAAACCGTGTATTTTTTGCCGTGACGGCGAAAAACCGT
>KZ651416.1:541507-575503 GCA_001010745.2 Gerris buenoi
TATATATATATTTAATAAATGTAATTTCTGACAATGTAACTCTAGAAGAAACTAACTAGTCTATGTTATAGGGCTTAAAATGTGCAGATGGTTTTTTTTATCTCTCTCAAGTGCGTGTTTTTTTTTATCTCTATAGTCCAAAAAATGTGTTTTTTCATTGTTAACCCTGTTATCTAGAGTCTAGAGTACGTTTTTGTATGAAGTTTTATTCAATTCGTTTACGTTAAAACGTAAGATATCGGTAAAAACGTTGTTGTCTTTACTTAAATCGTATTACTTAAACGTTTAGGTCTCATTCATAGTTTTAACGATATATTTATTTGTTTGCGGTGTCGCTGTTAGTTTTAATAAAAAATGCTATTTGAAAAACATATTCGTTTCATCAAATGAGTGGTGATAGTTTGTAGAATAAAAAAAGCTCGCTGGTCGAGCACCAATCAACCAGCTTCAATTACTACTCACCTTATTAATCATATGATATTAATAATTTATTAATCATATGATATTAATCATGTAATAATCATATGATATTAATAATTTATTAATCATATGATCACCCCAAATTTGGGTTCTACCTAATTCAAACTTTCTATACTTGCTCTCAATGATGAAATTATCTACTGGGTTGGATCTATATTTTTTATACTTGTTTCACTAATGGCAACAAAAAAGGTTCGTGAAATTGGTGATTGACGGACGGACAAGGTTGATATGAGTACTTGTCGAATACGTCGAACACACCCCGAAAAGATCCTTTATTTATATTTGAGTAGTCACTTGACGACTCACCTCGAAATGATTTGTCATTGCCAAGGCAACCGCATGGTATTCCAATAAAAATAAATGTTTGTTTTGATTTGTTGGATATTAAATTGGTACGTATAATAACTTAATAATAACTTACTTAAAATAATTTACTTAGTTTTACTTTTTGGAACGAAGTTCCTTATAGCACGTTCCCAAAATCCCCGTCACGCAAAATCCGTCACGAAATCTACCGATGACGATAACTTGAGTAAAAGATCACCGAGTCAGTTGAAATTTGGTACACATGTTCATTTTACCAATGCCCAGGCTGAGTTCGTTTGAAAACGTTATCCGCCCAACGCTCGCGTAAACATAAGCTTCAAAAAGACGGGAAAAAATGTTATTATGGAACCCTGTTATACTTTACTTGTTTTGTTTATTTTTGTTATTCGTCAAAAATGTCACTTGGTTTTAAGTAGTAGTTCGCAATATACGTACTTAGCAGTGTGCTTTTATAATTATTTATATTTAATGAAAAATGTAAGGAACTTCGTTCCTACCGGGTGTCCCGCGACACCGCACGTATTTTTTTTTTTCTAAATATAAAAACACGGCCCTAAGGGCTTGTAAATAAATAATACAAATTAAAAAAAAAATTAAATATTTCTAATTAAATACTTCAACCTTTTTCAAAACTATATCTCGAAAATTGATTCTATTATATGAATTGTGTTTACAAAAATTAGTGTTCACCATTTTATATTTACCGAAGAAATGTTTTATTTATTAAATATTGATTAAATGTTAAAATTGAAATTTCTACGCTTTCCTTCTTTTTTTAAAAAATAAAAGTTTCAAAAATCTGAATTCATGTTTTGATTAATTTATTAAAGGGGACTAAATTGCTATTGGTAAATATTATATTAGCAAAAATAATAAAATAAACTAAACTGATTTCTGAACTCTAAATCAAAACATCTCAGCATTCCCAACTCCGATTTAAACACTTAATCGCTACTCCCAAACAATTTTTACTATTTATATTTACAATTACATATATACAAATTTTTTAACTAATTATGCAATTAACAGTACCTGATTTCAGGTGAATTGACGAGAATCAAAAAGATTCTATGAGACGTAGAAGTCAGAACTTTTATATAAAACAATAATCATGACAATGTAATCAGCCAGTCAATCAGCTTGAGAATGATCCAAAGAGGGATCAAAACATCGCAAAAGTGAGGCGTTTATATTTCCTTAAAAGACCCAACTAATCAAGAAATTATATCTAAAAGGAACCACCTACTTATTTAACGAATCTAACGAAATGGCTGTTTTCCCGGGAAAAATCTAGTTCCTGAAAAAAATAGCTTAAAACGCGGACGGAGAGAGAGCCCGGGTTCGATTCCCCGCCCAGGAGAAGTTATTTTTATGAAATGTTTAATTATAATTAAATGTACATACGAAAACTAATAAATGGAAAGCACTGGGCTAAGTAGTTATGAACTCGTATTTAAGAAAGGTAGTCTGAGTTGTCTCGACCGATTTTTTTACTAAAAATAATTCCGACCGTATAACTATAGTATACGCATACAAATTTTCAAGTATCTAGGTTAAATATATAAGAATAGATATAGGCTTATCAGAGACGAGCGTGATCTCACTACGCCATTCTTGCTTGGCTGGCAAACATCAGCAATGTAATACCGTGTTTTTGCACGCTGCAATAAGGTGCACAATTTGTATAGTGAGAGACGCCAATGGATATGCCACGCAAGCGTGACACATAGGAACTGATCCAACATCAGACATTACGTCAAAAAGATGATGGCTCGGCATTACGCCTTGTCTTGCATCGTTTCGTCGTGTCCGACTTAAGCGTGACACATAAGTCATAAGTTACACGTCCCTTGGTGTCCTCTCACTACACAAATTGTAACCCATATTGCAGTTTGCAAAAACACGGTATTACACATTTCTGATATATTAAAAATATAGGTATATGTATTTACTTTTCTTTACTTTAAAGGAAAAGTAATGTTTTAATTTTTGCATGAAAAACAATTATTGTTTTGTGAAGGATTTATAAAAAAAAAAAAAAAAAAAAAAATCTCTATAAATAATTGACAGAAGAAAACGAAAGTAAAATTGAAAAATATAACTGCTGACAGATAAAAAATAATTGATTGACATGAAATGTTTAAAACAAAAAAAGCAGCAAAATCATTTAGTCCGAGAGATTTCTGAATTTCTGTTCCCTATTTTCCTTCTTCCTTTTTTAATAAAATATTTTTATTTTGATAGTTGCACAACCTCCATCTTCGTTTACCTACCATTAATTCGGAAATTAGATCTTACCCTAGAAAGCGATGTATTGAATTTAACTTTCTGTCGTTTAAACATTTTTTTTTTTTTTTACTTTGTTTTATTTATTTATTTTTATTTTTTGTTTTACTTTGTTTTTACTTTTTTAAGCTTAAAGTAATGACCGACAACAGCGCTCATAGAGCCAGTTGTAAAAACATTAAAAACAAATTGTTATCACTTTCTTCACAGTTTGACTTTATCAATAAAACAAACGTTAGCAATGATAAAATATAAATAAAGCTGAGCTATTATAAAGCAAGCATCGTTTTTCGAAGTTTTATCGTAAAATAATGACAATAGGATAGGAGCTAACGATGATTTGGAATTGATTGAAGCGCTCCGGGTGTAATAAAAAGCAAATGTCGCGTCAGTCGTTTGTCGACCCCAATCACAAGTCAGTTAAACCCATCTCCAATTTGTTTGTATCGGTTCATTGTCATTCAAACCTTGACTTATTTACATCGATGTTAAAAACCTCACATTTTATCACTCCAAGAACCCCCTCTCCGTATTTTTTCTTCTTTTTTTATGATGCCTTCATTATTTTCCTGTTAGCGTTTGTTTTTATTATTGTCTCACTTTTCTATCTAACATTATAGTAAATAACTGTGTTACTTTATTATGAATGTTAAGGTTTTATAACAATTTTGCTTTTGAGAAAGGAGGTTACGGGATACGGGTTCGATTCCAGATTCCGGCAAACACTGTTGGCGGTTGATATAGCGTATATGGGGCATCACGGATAGGAATGGAAAAACTGGCACATTAAAATTAAAGTTTTATCTGTATATTGATCAGAAATGCACCAATTATTGATGCATCTTCGTATTATACGTTTTCTCCTAATACATTTTACATATTCAGCCCTCTAGTTTGAGTCACAGCTGTATAGAGGTCGATTTTCCGAATCTTGGGCGTTGTATCTGTCGAAGATTAACTTGGCTTCGATGTAGTGTATCTGGTTTTTCGAGAGAGTATGAAATGAAAAAGTATCCATAAATAATACAATTTTTATCAATATACAAGAAACACTTTAATTATATGTGCATTAAATTAGTCAGTTTTCCATTTCTATACGTGATGCCCCATATACGCTATATCAACCTTATTCTCGTTATTCACCCAGCTTCGCCTTATAAATGGGTGTAGGGCTTTATAGGACCTGTAGAAACCAAATTAAGCGAAGTCATGGTGTAGTTAAAGATAGAGAAGCTAGCAGCTTTGCCTTAAATGGAAGTGGCCTCTTTCCGGGTATAAATGCCTATAAGTTCGTTTAAAAAGCTATGGGTGATCGGACACACTAAACCCGTACCAACCTTTACATGTATAAAAAGAAAAAGCAAACATCTATCCACGTAAAATATTTATTATATTCAAAGCAGCTTTCGGATACAATAATGCCATCTTCAGTGCCGCGAAAAAGTTGGAAAGATGTATTAACTAGAAAAGCTCATATAGAGTGGGTTGAGCCAGACACTGGCTTAAGAGTCTTTTGCCAGTGTCTGGCTTCGCATGATATGCTCCATATCCTGTCTTACATATATAGTTGTATAAGCCCTTTGCCCATCCTTAGTGTTCCACGGACCGTTGTGCCACGGCCACGGGTTTTTATATGAACATGAATCTAACGTAAATATCTTACTGACAACTTAACCATTATAAGTGCAATGGGTTAACTACTGCTTTATCTTAAGTTAATAATTGTTAGTGGAAGCTTGCGTAGGCCAGCTTCTTATATTCAACAAAATTTGCATCTTGTCAGTTTGCTTGTTTGTCAGTTATAACGTGTTGATGCGTACGACGATAACTTAAGTAAAAGTTCTCTGCCCACTGTCATACTCATTAAGCCACGGAACCATCGAAGGGTTGTCACTTTCCAGTCCAATGGCGGCTTTAATAATCTTGCTTAGGGACGGTCAATTACCTAGAGATATCCTAGACTTTTTACTGACATCAATTTTTTCAATTTTTAAAAAATATTCTGAGCGATATCGGTCGCCCCTTCAGCCCCCCCCCCCCCTGTTCATCCACTGTGCGTAGCGCAGGGCTTAAATTATTTATTGAATTACTCTCACTTCAATTATAGAAGCTCTGGATGCCTTGTATGTATTTGTTTAATAGCGTTATGTTTATGTTGTATGTATCTAAGCACAAGGTGTTGAGAGTAGCAGTGATCGTAAAGGCACTGATCTCGCATCTGTTTTGATTTACTTGAATCTTTATTCATCAGCCCGTATTCACTTCGACTTGTGACGAGACATTGTGAAATGACTGAATTCTATATTGGGTTAGTGAATAGTGAATAGGGACCCAAGGAATTGATCTAATTGCTAGGGTGTTACGAGTGGTTTATCCTTCTCATTTTAGCTTTTGCCAAGTTCTTCAGTTAACTCTGAAGAACTTAGGGGAGAACTTAGCATTTATAATAATCTTGTTTAATGTTCAATCAATTTAATATTCAATTTTAATGATATTTTTAAATTTAAGTATTCCTCGATCTGGAAAAAATACGTATGGTGTCGCGGGACACCCGGTAGGAATGAAGTTCCTTACGCTTTTCATTAAATATAATTTGTTTTTATTATAAAATCACAGTTCCAAAATTAGTATACGATATTTTGACGGTGATTTTGGTAGTTTTTTTCGGATTCACTCCCAGGCTCCAGATCGTGCCATAAGGAACTTCGTTCCAAAAATATTTACCACAACATAGCTTAAACTAAAGAAAAGGAAAATCAATTTTAGAATATCCTTAAAACATCAAAACCATTTTTGTTCAAAAAGATCAAATCTCGAGATACATCGTAAATACCCATAACCCAGAATCGGTTTTTAGAAGTTACATCTTTTCTGCGGTTTTGTATTGAAGTTTATGTTTTTTGCGGTTTCTTTTATCACGTAAAAACTGAATTTGTTGTAGCGAGAATATACAAGCAAGATGTTTGTTTATTTTTTAACTTGGCTCAATGTTTTCTTTCATCTATTTTCTATGTTGAAATATGTTGATATGTTTTCCTTTATCCGAAAATATTTACTTTATTTTATAAAAGAGAATACAAGTTACAGATGGTTTACCGAGTTTAGCATTCGCTATGTTGTATTATTTTTTGTTTTTAGTAAAATGAACATACCAATAAAAGGATCAAACGTACCCAACATGCAAAATGTGTCTTTACGAGGATAAATATATTTTTATTATATTTAAAATATGTTTTTACCTATCTTCTTCATCTGAAAAATAAACATTACCACCCCAAAAAAAATTAAAAAGTTTATACCATAAATACTTTATATATAAAATAATAAAAATATATGTAATATATAATAAATAAATAGGTTGTGTGAGTCATCGGAAAATGGTTTCATTTGTGAAAATACAGTTTGAAAATATTTGTAAGTATTGAGTTTTTTTTTCAAGATAACGACGTTAATCAGTGTATATGTTGGGAAGAAAAATAAAATTTGATAGTTTTTGTATTATTTTGAATGTGAGAGTCATTGGCAAATTGTTTCTTTGCAAAATTCAGTTTGAAAATGTTCACTGAAATCACGAATCTTGAGTATTAACAAGCTAATAACGTTAATTAGTGTCTATGGGGGGAGGTGAATAAAATGTTATAGTTTTTGTATCGGTGCCAAGTTTTACTCCAATTGCATAACTAGAAGAGGGTTAATTAGTCCTTCAAAGAATTTGATGCGTCAGCCTCAAACACAAAAAAAACCGATACTACCATACAGTCCGTCCCAAACAAGAGTTAGTGCGTTGACAGCATGGGAAAAAGTAGCAAATGGGGTGGGGAACCAATGGGAGCTCAAGATTTTCCCTCAGAGGTTGGCCAATCTGTGTGCCACTCTATTTCCCTCGCTGTCAACACACTAACTCTCGTTTTGGATAGACTGTAATATAAGAGAATGAAAAAAGTTTAGTTTAAAAAATTCAGTTCAGATTAGACCAGCTTCTTTGGTTGCCTGAAAAAATTGATTGATTGCAATGCAAATAGTTATTTACGCAACAAGGGAGAGAAGTATGTTTTCCGGCTCGAGGTTAAGTTTTCTCCTGAGGCAACGCCGAAGGAGAAAACTTCATTAGCTCCCGAGGCCGTAAGGCCGAGGGAGATAAATGAGTTAGCTCCCGAGGCTTGCCGAGAGTAGAAATACTTCGATCCTTGTTGCGTATTAAATTTTATCTACGACTAGTGCACCATGGGTAGTAGCTATTAAGTTTGTAAATATAAAAGTTTTACCTACAACTTCACGCAATTTAAACACCTTAAACTGATATTTAGTTACTTGATTTATTAAAATAACAATTCTTATACTAAATATATACGTTTTTAATTTAATTACGTTTACACTATTCTTAAAATTATTATTGTTTTTTGACAGCGCGGGAAAATAGAGAAGGAGCCAATGAGAGCGTTGGATTTTGAATTTTAGAAGGTCGGGCCAACTAGGCAAATAAAAATGTCTCTAGTGGAGGGACGCCGACCTAAGGGTAACCGTTCCAAGAGACTTTATAACCTCCACGCCACCGCTTGAATTCACTTTTACATATTATTCACTTTTTATGTTATTTAAATATAATTCTAATACACTAAATATTATACTGGTTTTTGAATTTTGTTTGTAACTACCCGTCATTTCAATTTGTTAAGTTTTTCTGACAAAGTAAGACTTTAGACAGAAAATTAATCAACTCAGTAATCGTTATCGTTTTCCATGTTATATAACAATAATAGAGTTTATTGTTTATTTACCGAAAAATAATAACTACTTCTTTCACACTGTACTCAAATATTGATAGATTAAAATGTAAACTTCAACTGAATTAACAAAGGTTCTTAAACTTTCTTTCATTACAATTCAACATCTGNAGCAATGTAAGCTGTTATTAGCAATGTAAAGTCTACTTACAGTGCAAGTCGTAGATAAAATATATTTCATTCTTTTTTGTCTCAGAATTGAGACAGACATTAAACTGAAATCAGTTTTTGACTACAAGGAACATTTTTGGTCTAGATAATGTCTGTTGATCGTTTTTAAAAATTTTGATAACAACCATAACCCGACTCTACTTTAAATGAAATTTGTATGCTTGGTCACAAAGTAGCCCTCAGGTCGTCAGCGTAAATTTAATATTGCTTAGAAAAGGATGAATCTAATGAAAATAGATCTAACTCTTACATGTGTCTTATAATTAATTTGTTAAATAATATTTTTCATCGTCCCCTTATTAAAATTTTAAGTGTCTATAAAAGAGGACGGACTTCTATTAAGAGGGCCTCGAAACGTGTGATAGAAGGTTAGAGAAAATTTAAAAAAAAAAGAAAAAAAAAAAGAAAAAAAAAGCAGGCTAAATAAATAAATTATGAACATACAAAGGAAGAAAATAGAAGTAAGAAATTGCTGATATTTTAGAAAAATGTTTTAAAAAACAAACAATTGCCTCCAGAAAAAAATTGTCCAAAAGGAGATTGAAGGAGGTAGCTAAATATGTTATAAAAAAAGCGAATTTCTCTTTTTTAAAAGAATAAATAAAAGAAAGAGGGAATTTTTTCTCTTAAAAAAAGGAAGAGGTAATTTTGCAAGTTGAAGGAAACAGAACTGGCGCTGGGATAAAGGGTAAACATTCATGGGTGAATCTAAAAAAAGGGGGGGGGGGAGGCAGAAAAAGAACCCGAGCGAGAACTGAAAAAGGATTCTGTTTGTTCTACGAACCGTTTAAGGATGTTGAAGAGCCCTACAGGGTTTGTTCCTAACTAGGTCTTACGGACTTGCATATATAAAGACTAAGGATGAACAAGAGGAAGAGGTCTTAGGCCAGTGGAAAAAAACATCTTAATGATAAGAAGAATCTAAAAAAAAGGCAACTTAATGACCTGGAACTTCTCTGTTTAAACATTTCACCCACGTGTTCTACACACTACAATACAAAAAGCGGAGGTGGGCGATTAAATTAAAGAGTTAAAATAATGAAAGAAAGGTCTTAGGTCCCTTTCAGATCAAATATTGGCTTTTAAAAGAAGAAAATAACAGGGATGAAGACAGAAAATAACAGATTGAGTTTTACAATCCGGCCCAAAGGACCAAAATATTGAGCGGACCATCCTCAAACTCAAATCACCCTTCTTTAAAACTTTCAACAATAAACCCCTTTTTTTAAATAAATAAAAAAAAAAAAACATAATACAACCTTTTCCTCTACTTGTCCCTTTCACCTTAGTGAAATAATACTAAGCCTATAGTATACATTCAAACCATGGACCGATCTAAAACCCACCTTTCATTGTTCTCTCTTTTATATATTCTTTTTTCATTACTACCCTTATAACTTCTTGTTCTTTTTTTTTGTATACTCGTACCTACATCCAATCTCTCTTGCGTCATTTCTTTCAAAGTAAATCGAACCTTGATGCTTCTCCCAGGAAACAAGAACAATGCCCCCCCCCCTTCTTTCAATTGATTCTTTTCTTTTTGTTAGAACTTGCGAAACAGATAAATAAAAAACCAAAAAGAAACGTTGAATAAAGAATGTATTCTTGTTAGAATAATAGAAATGAAAGCCTCTCCACTAATCATATGTTTATTTCACATTCAGAACTAGCTTTCGGCCTCTCGGCCATCATCAGTGCCTACAATAAGACAAACAATAACCTAAGTATAGTACAAACACAAATGTAGTTCACATAAAAAATTTTAAAAGTTAAAAAAGTTAAAAAGAAGTTAACAAAGGTTAAATGAATAATTTTGAGATAACAATTAAATTTAATAAAAATTGTTATCTCAAAATTATTCATTTAACCTTTGTTAACTTCTTTTTAACTTTTTTAACTTTTAAAATTTTTTATGTGAACTACATTTGTGTTTGTACTATACTTAGGTTATTGTTTGTCTTATTGTAGGCACTGATGATGGCCGAGAGGCCGAAAGCTAGTTCTGAATGTGAAATAAACATATGATTAGTGGAGAGGCTTTCATTTCTATTATTCTATTAATATCAACTCCACTTGCGCTCTTAATCTTCCAATGTATTCTTGTTCTTGCATGTAAAATATATGAAAGGATTACAAGCCAAGATTCCTAGATATCGCACAAAAAGAATATGTGAGAGTGATGTGATATGTTATCTCTTAAATTATTAAACCTTCAACTCAACTGTATATATATTTTTTTTTAAGTTTCAGAGACGTAGGACGTCTCTCACTCTACAAAAATAAATAGTGTCACATTTCTTGCAAACGGAATCTGTTGTTTTCGAAAATAATACTTTTATTTGTGTAAAGATGAGGAGTACACATTTAGTCCGGGTAAAATAGGGGATTGAATTAATAAATTGGTCTATCTATGAAGCTTGATTTATACCTTCGACTTGCCATTAAAGTATTTTTTCGAAGAGTCCCCCACATTTTTGGAGGTGGAGCAAAATTTTTTAGGTGAGGGTGGGGGGAGTAATTAATAAAAACTTAAATAAAATTAGTTAAGTGAAGTGTCCTTACATAATTATTTCATGGAGCTGAATCATAGGACACAACTTTCAGGTCGATTTAATCATTTCTTATCGAGATATGATAAGAATAAAGCTGTTTTAGCTCAATAAAACCTATCACATATCGATAAGGAATGATCAAATTAGGGAAACCTCTCTTGATTCATTTCATTCGAGGTTTTACAGATTACCTCCTCCCCTAAAACCTTAAAATTTTGGAAATTCTTCAGATATTCAATTGCACTGCATGCTGCATGTCAAGGCAAAGTCGAGTTTCGTGAATGGACAACTTATTTTTTTTTCCTACACTGTTGGTCTATTTTTACCCGTACTAATTTTAGAATTCAATCCACTAGAAGCCGGTAGAGCAATTTCTAAAGTATGAATTAGTGGAATGGGTTAAATTCAACTTTTAAAACTTTAATTTTTTTCTGGATTTTATTTATTTTTAGTCTTAATTATTTTAAGTGCATTAAGTCTCTCTCCCCCACCAAGATCCATTTTCTCCTACGGCCACATCTAACTTGTTTTTACTTTGTTCCCTCCCCCCCTTAACATTGTCGTTCATATTTACACTTAATTATCACATTAAATAATATATATATACATGTATATTTATATATATATATTTATAGACTATCAAACTAAGTAATGTAGGGTCCTCTTCTTTAGTGGTAGGAAAATTAAGAAGTATAAGTTAACAAGCTGGCGGGAACTAAATGAAAAAAAAAAGGAAGCTTAGTCGTTCCTACCTTGGAAAACCTTAAACGGAAAATTCTTCTAGGGAAATTCGCCAAGCTAGAAGAGAAAAAAGTAGAGTACGGGAGTTTGAGAGAGAGAAAAATTAAAAGAAAAAAAAATTAATATAATACCTCCCTACTAGAAGTAAAGGGGTTTTTCTGAAATTAATAGCGGACCCGTTTTTATGAATATTCAACAACTCTGAAAAGAGATGGAGCAGTTTTTTTTTTTCGCTTACCGTCCTCCTTGAAAGGAGATGGTGCAAGGGGTTTCGCTTACCGCCCTCCTTGAAGAAGACTCCTTGGCAACTCAAAATTATTAAACGCCTTGGAACCTTGAAGGATTCGAATAATGATAGGAGAAGGCCAGGCAAGAAAAAAATATATAGTTGAGTAATATGAATTTTGAAGGCGTTATAATATATTTAAAAGCAAGATGCTAAAGAAAATATGATTTTTTTATGTTGATACAATTGAAAAACATATTGAAAAGTTAAATGGTTTAGATTTTTTTTTTTTTTAAATGTTATACTCACTATATATATTTTTTTAATATTGCAATGTTAAATTGAATAGAATCTACATTACTTATTCATAACTTTAAGTAAGTGTTGGCTTGAAAGAGACACCTTTAGTAAAGTTATTGAATAAAGAAATACATTTTCTCACCTTTTTTAAAAAAGAATATTTCTCTATTATTATTTTAATAGATCTCTGTCTTAAGGCATGAACAGTTTTAAAACTAATATTTTTTGAGATTCAATATTTTTGCATGAAAATTCTTTGTCTGTTTATGCAATCTGGTAGTAAATAGATTAAGAGTTGGATTTGTCCGCTTTTAAATGTGATTCGTGTCCAATCTTAAAACGGACTTGACGTTTACACCAAAAGACGCATATATGCAAGTCGGTAACACGTATCTTCGTTCGACAATTTTATAATTATAACCAGAGACGGGAAAAAGTCTTAACGTCATACGATTTTGTCATAAAATATCCATTTTTCGCATAAACGTCATAAAATGGGGTTTCTTGGAATAAACGTTATAGAATGGCCTTTTTTGCCATATGTTTAGCAAAAAGCATTCTATAAAAAAAGGGTTTTTTTAAAAAAAAAAAAGCAAATGCTTAAATTGAACAGGTAAAAGTGCAGTTCGGACAAATACCCTTACACCAGCTTAAAAGGCCTGGGCTCTTAATTCCCTGACCACTTTCGGAACTAATGCGCTTATGCATACCCACAAGCAGAGAGGCACCGACGGTCATCCCTAATTCCGAAGTAGGACTCCTGATCTGCTCCTTCTTAATTTACAACTCCTCCAATTAGAATCCAGGAAGTTCAAGATAGATTCCCCAATCAGCCAATAATAAACCCATTGCGTGGGTGGTCTCCTGATTGGCTGTTCCAGATCTTAAGATTTTTTTATATATTCATGGTAAGGGTGTAGAATGTTTAAATTCTCATTTGATTTCTTACTCGTGTTACTTGTAACATTCTTCTGTAATCCATGTGCTAAAAAGGTAAGTTCTATACCTACTTAGTACAGTTGAGTCCCGTTAATCCGAACTAATTGGGACCGAACCTAGTTCGGATTAGGCGGATTTTTGTAAATTAACGTAGGAAAAGCTTCAATTTCTGATTGGAAAATAAATAGAAGTAAGATTGAGATTTTTTGCGCTACCTCAAGTGAAAAGATCATTGAAAAACGTAGTAAGACGACTGTTTCATATACGATAAATTAGACGAAGCACTTTTCCTATGGTTTTCTCAAGAAAGACTGATAGGAATCCCTATCACTGGCCCTCTAATCCAAGAAAAAGCTCTTCAATTAAACAACCTCATGAATGGTGACTCATCATTTAGTGCAAAAACCTGTTCGGATTAGCAAGACTCTACTGTATCTGAAATCGTCAAGTCTTGGCTTCACTAGATGATGGAGAGACGCGGTCAATGCGCAATGCAAAAGAAGCTCTAAAGGCTCCAGGACTAGAAACCCACCTGAATTACATCAACGACAACTTTGGGACTTGGGACATTATATGACGTAATAGAGGGTTTGCAAAAACAGGATATGNATGTAATTTCGAAAATTCATGTAGACAGTGCCCTTCCCCTTGCTTTGAAGGTCAAGTGTGCAAATTTTCATCGAGATCGGAATAAAACTGTAGATTTGTATAAAGGACATACCCACAGACTTTCATCTTTATATATATAGATAAACTTAATGTGTATAGATGAATGTTTTTTATATTTTAGCAATCCCTTATAGAGCAGTAAAAATTTTCAATTTTGGGGTCATAATTCGTTACATGACGTTAAATTAAAATTATAATGGTCGAAGATGACCGAGTCTAAGACCGAAGAGGAGGTTAGTGTTTGCAAGATTATGAACTTGAACTCAAGGATGCTGTAGTTGCTTACTTTTTAATCTTGTTGGCAACGAAGAAGGTTAAGTAGCAGGGTGACCCCATTCTAAAGATACAAAGTATCCCTCCCCCCCTCCTAACCACCGACCTTTAAATTATATTTTCCACCTATTCAACCGCAAAATTGGATTTAATATTGCGGCAAATTTCACTTTATAGCGAGTTACCCTCACTTTTTTTTCTTCATTTTCGTCAACGTTTTTCCCCGAGACATTTTTTTCTTTTTTATTATTATTGATGTATAACGCGTCTCTTTAATGTCGCGAAAAACAATATTTTTTNTTCGGATTAGGCGGATTTTTGTAAATTAACGTAGGAAAAGCTTCAATTTCTGATTGGAAAATAAATAGAAGTAAGATTGAGATTTTTTGCGCTACCTCAAGTGAAAAGATCATTGAAAAACGTAGTAAGACGACTGTTTCATATACGATAAATTAGACGAAGCACTTTTCCTATGGTTTTCTCAAGAAAGACTGATAGGAATCCCTATCACTGGCCCTCTAATCCAAGAAAAAGCTCTTCAATTAAACAACCTCATGAATGGTGACTCATCATTTAGTGCAAAAACCTGTTCGGATTAGCAAGACTCTACTGTATCTGAAATCGTCAAGTCTTGGCTTCACTAGATGATGGAGAGACGCGGTCAATGCGCAATGCAAAAGAAGCTCTAAAGGCTCCAGGACTAGAAACCCACCTGAATTACATCAACGACAACTTTGGGACTTGGGACATTATATGACGTAATAGAGGGTTTGCAAAAACAGGATATGCTATCCAAACGGCCAAAAACTCAAGACCC
The DNA here is from genome assembly GCA_001010745.2 of Gerris buenoi. Taxonomy (NCBI): domain Eukaryota; kingdom Metazoa; phylum Arthropoda; class Insecta; order Hemiptera; family Gerridae; genus Gerris; species Gerris buenoi. The sequence continues at coordinate 556,076 of KZ651416.1, forward strand.
TTTACTGTACCGATTGGGTTTGCTGACTGGAGGAAAAAGTGAAAGGATAGTTGACTGCTCTTCTCTCAAGACATCCTGGGTGGGAACACGCCCAGGCCGTAGCTGCTGGGCGAAGAAGTTGGGAAATTGCCTGAGGGGTGAAAAGCAAAAGAAGTGGCATGCATGAAATTTTCATCCCCCTCATCTGCCGACATCGAAAGGTCTTTTTCCATGTTTAAAATTCTACTGACGGTCAAAAGAACTAATTTAACGCTGGAGAATATAATATTTTCTCCAGCGTTAAATTGGTTGTTTTATATCATTTAGCTAAAAGTATGACGTTTATTTTCACTGTGAAAAATTTAGCTTTTATATGATGAGTTTCGTTATATTGGAGGGAAACAGTTCAAAAGAAATATTTCAATACTTCATAAACACAGAATTATATTTACAATATACAGGGTGTTTGGTCGAAGATGTAACAAACGAAGAGGGCAGATTCTACCCATCATTTGCAACAAAAAACACTATATATACCATGGGTCAATTCTCAATAGCTTCGCCACAATAAATTTTTTTGTTATTTTCCAAGATACGTCCATTTTACTTTAAAAAATCGATTGCTGCACCTAAAATATTGATGATAGAGCTGAAATAAAGGTACCGTTGGAAAGAGGAGAAAATTTCAGTTTAGAAAATGTCTATTTCAAATGCCTTAAAGGAGCAAAACATATCCATAAATGTCATTTTATTGTTAATTTTATCAAAAAAATTAAAATTTATTTTTGTTTAAGCCTGTAATTTTGCCAAAACGGCATGAGGTACAGTTTGCCAAATTTCAGTAAAACTGCTCCATTTATTCCCCTTTAATTTAAGTACCATAACACTATTTGTTGATATGCAATTTTTTTGAGCTATGAAACGACCGTAAAAACGCGTACAGACCACCTTACGTTTTACCTAGAGGAGATGTCTTAATTTTTATAATTACCCTAATAAGTGAGATGAATGAGCGGATTTTTTTTCACATTAAATTAAAGAGGACTGCAGACCATATGACCATAGGTCCATCCTTATTGACCATAATCCTATTGACTATGTAAAAGGAAATTTTAACTCATATGAAATTTGACCGGAATATAATTTATCATTGTAAAAATGGGAAGTATTATTATTATTATTATTTTTTTTTTTTCAAACTTAATCATGCTAAATGCAATTATTCATTAAAGAATAAAAATAAATGGGTTAACAATGTAAAAAAACACACAACACACCCTGTGGAAACAGTAATAATACTACACTAAAAATAATAATGCTATTGTAGAAATAAGTTTTGTATAGAAAAACTTGTTCGACAAATCTTAAATGTAGAATTGCATTTAACATTATTAAATTTGCCAAAAAAAACATCACCTTACATTGGTCAAATATTTATTATAAGAGTTAACTTTTACATAGTCCATAGTATATGGTCTTTTACATAGTCCATATGGTCAATTAAGATTGGCCTATGGTCATTATGGTCTGCAGTCCTCTTTAATTTAATGTGAAAAAAATCCGCTCATTCATCTCACTTATTAGGGTAATTATAAAAATTAAGACATCTCCTCTAGGTAACACGTAAGGTGGTNATACAAATATGAAATATCAGTATGAGATTTAATTGCACCTCATTTAACCAATAATAGATGATTGAAAATTACCTTATATAAAGGTTTCGACGTTTCATCAATATGAAAAATAAATGATTTATCGTTACCATATTTAAATCATCCATCGTTGGGGGAAAAAAAACTGTTTTATTTGCAACGTTCCTTAAATAGGAGATATTCATCTAGATTTTTTATTCAATTTTTAAAAAATTGAATTTCGAATTGATTGTACAAGGTACAGGTAGGGGAGAGCGGGGTTGGTTGGGACAGTGGGATGAATTGGACACTGCTGTTTTTGGTTGAAAAGATGGTAAGATTAGCAACCCTGGTGGACCAGTCGGTAGCCCTTCAGTTGCTATTCAATCCCTTAACTGGTCTGATGTGTTGATGATTACCATTAATTTTTAAAAAATTAATTCGATTTTGAGGCGAGCTGATGTAAAATTTGAGACCCACGTCAGAAGCCTTCCAGCCCCTCTGCTATATTCTTCAGAGTCTCTACTATTTTACCTGGTGATGGATTTATTTATGATTACAAATCACTTTGGTTGCTTACTGTGGAACAATGGGTTCCAATGAAGTTTATGTTGTATTAAAAAAATGACGTCGAGGGATGAGTTGGACAGTTAGTACCATTCATCCCCCACTGTCCCACTCATCTCCCATATCACACACACATCATACCTATTTCTTCTTTTGGTTGCCTACTTTCTTACTTATTTAGTATTCCTTCTATTTAAGTACTCAAATGAATTGTTTTCATGATTTCAGTTGCAAAATCAGGAGTTTTTGTGTGTGACCAAAGTATCACACCCCTGTGTCCAATGTATCCCACCCATTGGGATACATTGGACAAAGTGAATCTTTTGGAAAAACCTGAAAATGATAATTTTTTTAAGTCGCTATAAGTCTGGAATATGTTAGTTAGGATCTCTATGTATGATAATAATACAAAACGAAAAAGTTCATGCAAAACTGTGGCTCTCACGGCCTCTTAAAAAAAGTGTCTCAACCAACCCCACTCTCCCCTACTAATTGAGAACTTTATAATCATAGCGTTAATTCTCGGTTTAGTTCTAATGTCATAAATATTGACTTGCTAAATGTGTATGAATATTGAAAGCTTGGATTTGGGGACTAGTTATCAGTTACGGCAGAGAAAAATCATTCTCCTGCGTAGCTTAGTTGGAAGGAGCGTCTGTACTGGAAATACAGGAGGCCCGTGGTTCAAGTCCCGGCGCTGGAGTCTATTTTTCTCTGTCTGTCTCCCAGTGTTAATAATAATTATAATTTTATTTAAATTAGATTTTTTATACTTGTAAGCCATATTTTGAACCAATTTTGTATTTGACGTTTCAGGTGGGGATTGTCCGTGATCTGACTCCGTCTAAAGGCTGCACACCCCTCGGTATCACTGTTCCTAGTGTCGAGTATGAACTGGCTCGTCTTGAAGTGGACACATTCGGCAACACTATGTTGCTGCTGGGTCAGTCAGATCCGTCTAAGAAGGGTGCCGACGGTAAAGCCACGGCTAAACACAGGCCCACAGCATTCCAACCACCTCTACTCCAGTGCAACGCTCCTGAACTCCCACCTTTAACCCACTTCCTCAATGGGTAAGCATAATAACAATGATTTACTATTGCAAATTATGTGAGCTAGAGTGATCGTGTGCCTTAAGTCTCATGTCAAGTCTGCTCAGCCATCAATGAATCCCACTCCAGCTTTTTTTTCTCTTGAATACTCCATGGTGGGACACTCTGAACGTTGTGTTACATTGTGTTAATGCTACATATATAGTAATGTGTTGTTTGATGTTGCAGATATAACAGTGCTTTGGAAGGAAGAGCTGATTTGTTTACACTCTGCCTGTGTTTCTTCTCACTAAGTTTAGCTAACTTCCTCAGCCTGTATCATGGCAACAGATAGGGATTCCCTACTTTCACATGAACTCATCACTCAATACATACATCAATGCCCCTCATGTAAGTATATTTTTTCTATCATTATACTGTTTAAGTGTCCGTAAGCAATATGATTATAATTTCCTACATTTTGTCTGTGGTTAACCCACCTTTATCTTCGAAAAGGTCAAAAATTTGAAACTTTGATGTTACGTTATGATGTAATAACCAAAACACCTTAGGGAGAACATAGGGAAGCCCCAAAAATGCATTCCTTAAAATCAAGGGGTTGACTTTTTGTGAGAAAATGCATCATATGGGGTGTTGGAATGGACGCCTGGAGTATAAATATTAATATATTTGGTTTCGTTTTATTATCAGTTAATCTTTGTGCCATGCATCCTAAAAGTGTGTATTATATATAAGTTAGTTTTAAGTTCGTAAAAAAATATATATGAATTACTTGAAATGGCATGGGGAGCACCACATGTATTGTGTGTGGATTAGAAACGTGACCTCTCAAGGATCCTTGTAAGTCAGTAATCTCTGCTGAGTTCAAAATGTTAGGATTTACTAAATCTCAGAAATCTGTGCTGTAAGATCAAAATGTCAGGAATAACTTTTAAATCTTTGATGCACTTCTATCTGAAAAATTAACAATTTTATATTATAGAATATATTTATTATAGGCTTTTTACTTAATTTAACAATTACGCTTTGCAATTTATCATTTTAATCCTTATCTTCAAAATGTCAGGACTTAATCAATATCAAAATATCAAAATATCAAAATATCAATAGGTAACCCCTACAATGAGTTCAAAATGTCAAGGCTCATTAAATCTCATTAATTCCTGCAATGAGTTAAAAATGTCAGGACTTACTAAATCAAAGTAATTCCTGCAGTGAGTTCAAAATGTCGGAGTTGATTTTTGAATCTTTGACACACTTTTCATATGAGAGATTAAAAAGTACATATAATAGATATGTTTTGGCTTTTTTACACTACGTGACAACTACCGTTAAAATTTGAATCCTTAAATTTAATTTTAAATTTAAAATAATTGTTTGTTTTAAATTATAGTTTTATTCTTGTTAAAAAATAACAATTTGAAAAACTAGAGGTGGTTTAGAGTTTATTTTATGCCTAAAAACAATGTAGAGAGGAAAAAAGCTTAGGAGGTATAAAAGTTTTGACTCTCTTAGATCGGATTATATTTTCTAGTTGAAGTTTAAAATATGTAAAAAAAAAAAAAAAAAAAGTATCTAAGAGATAATTTGGAGAAGAGTCGGATTTTAAATTAAAGCTTTTTAAATTAAGAGATTTTCTTTTTTTAGTTTATCTCTTAAATTAAATCAAAATGTAAAGTTTATTTGTTTTCCCCTTTTTTTTTCTTCCGATATCTAAATTGTGTTTGAGAAGGTTTCAATTGCAATTAGGGATTCTTTTTGAGATTAAGAGCGAGTATTACCTATCTCTTTACTTCATTTTTCTTTTACTTTTATCCTAGATTATTTTTACGTATTATTTAATAATTCCTGTTTGATCTTTAATATGGCAGAAGTTTTTTTTTATCTTGTTTTTTTTTTTTTTTATCTTGTTTTTAGTTTAAAGATTTTAACAATTTTCATACTCTTAAGCTCCGACAGTGTTGTAAAGTTTGTCAGATTCTAAATGAAAAATTCATCACTTATTTGCTTAGAATAATACTATATATAGAAGGAGGGTCACTGATAACATTGAAGCCAACTTTGGAACTTTAGTTGTGTACCTTATCTGCGTTCTAAAAAATTCATTTTTGTAATTTGTGACGTCATAACTCTAAAATTATTTGCCTTCGGTTTTTTAATTTAAGTTTTTTATTAAACTATAATTATTGATAGTCAGTTTAGTTTATTGTAATATTTTTGTTGTGTTTTATCTTATTTTAGCTTGAAATATGCTAAAAATAATGTTTATTATATCATGCCGGGCAGGTTGAAAAAAATGACGTCAGAGTGAAACGTAAACAATAACCAATGGCAGGGCTTTTTTTCTTGACGTTTTTGAGCGGGCTTTGAATAGTTACTAAAGCGTGGCCAACCTTCTCCAGCTTAAATGAAAAAAAAAGAGAGTGTTGTTATGTTGGTCCCCTGCTCTAAGGGACACAACCTCTCGGCAAAAGTTGGCTTCAGCCTCTTATCAGTAATTGCTTAGGATTTCGATTCTATGCTCCTTCTATATATAGTATTATTCTATGCTTATTTGGCTGATTATTATTCTGTATTATGAGTCCTATCATTGCTAAAAAACTAAATATGTTTCTCTTCTAACTGAAAATGTTATATATTTTTGTTTTAGAATCCAAAACTAAGGAGAGGAGAGAGGAGGCAGAAAACATAAAACAGCTGTTCATCAAAACCTACAAAAAAAAAAAAAAAAAAAAAAAATTATTTGCAACACTGCGTTGGCTCGGTATGTCTTCCCTGTACTTGTTCTACATGCTGTCTTTCAATCTAAAGCCTCTGGAATAATCTGGATGTTCCACATGCTCCATGTGTTATTCACCTGTTCACCCTCACTTCTAGTCACTTTAAAACTGACACTGAAATAGTCCCTGTTCTTCAGGGAAGTCAAAGAAGAAGGATCTGGATAGAAGAAGGAGTTCCTTCATTTGACGAAAGGAATGGTGAGTATCATTTATATCATCGAGTACAGTCAGATTACCTAAAGTTTTGACTTTTGACATCTCGGGAAAATCCGTGGGGAGCCAATGAGAAGTCAGGATTTTGAATTCTAGAAGGCCGGGCCAACTAGGCAAACAAAAATGTCACCGGCCCCACCCCTCCTACAGGTCTGGTGGCTTTATTATTTTCATAATTTAGGTTGGCCAATCTGAGTGTCAAAAGTCAAAACTTTAGATAATCTTACTGTAGTGTCACGATGACAGTGACCACTCACCTCGACATGATTTGTTATTGCTAAGCTAAGGCAACTACATTTATTCCAACAAAAATTAATGTTTGTTTTTGCTTTGTTGGTCTTCAAATAGATATAATAACTTGTCTAAATATAGATATATACATTAATTTAATTAATTTTACTTTTTTTCTAAATATAATATTATGACCGTTGCCACAGGCAACCAAATATGCATAATAAAATGTAACATGATTTTGGCATCTCATAGCTCTATAGTTATTGAAGCATTTATTAGATGTACTTTTAAGATGAACATGCATACCAAATTTCAACAGAATCAATTAACTCTTTCTCAAATTATCATCCCACGCTTGAACATTACTGGCACACAGTAAGATAAACATGGTGTTTATTCTTTTGAATGTAGAGAGCGTGCTACTCTTGGCATAATTTATTTGGGGGCCCCCTGCAAACTTTTAGTGGGAGCCCCTCTATTTCCCTTCCAGGGGCCCCCTTGTGCCAGGGGGTCTGCAAGGTCCTCATTTGCCGCTACTGCATAGAATTGAACTCATAACCTCAACCTTGATTCGTAGATGGTCAAGCAGAAGTGGCCAATGCCTATAAAACCATTGCTGGTCCCCTAAAATGAACACGGTCATTATAATTTAATGACACCGTTGCAAAAATATATTGAAGATTTCATTCTTAAAAGTCATTTCTTCTTTGGAGGAAACTTATTGTTTGAACTGAATCTTTGAAATCTACATTATTAATTAAGTTTGATGTTGATGGAACATAAATTTATTAAAATTTAATTCAAACAAAAAGTATTCTGACAAAATTACAGTCTACTTAAGAATACATTTTCTATTTTGCATCATACTTAATTAATTTGCTAATTTTATGAACTGGAAATGGATGAATAGAATAGAAAATTATTTTCAAATATTTGAATAGAAGAGGAAATTTAAAATATTAAAAGCATCTTTCTTTCTTTATTATTATTTTATTTTGTTTTTAATTCAAAGGAAAATTCGACAAGATAAGGGAGCTCTTAATTATTATTTTTATTTTGGAAAATCCAATTTAGTTAAAAGAAATTTTTTTTTTTAGTATTTTCTATTGTTAAATAAAAATCCAAATATAAGAATGAAAATTTGCTTCTTTTAGTGGAATTTTTAGTAATCATAAAATTCTTAATTATTGACCTAGGGTTTGATTAACTTACTAATTAATAAAAGCAATAGCTAAGAATGGGGAAAGTTGACTTTCAGCAATAGATGATTTAATCCATCTGACTCCGAGCTACCTTCTGTCAAATTACCTGTAAATAATTTAGATTCCTTCTCTTGTAGACAAGATATTTCATAATTTCAACCTGTAATTTTTAGTTAAAATTGACAGATTTTTTGTTTTTCCTCTGCGAATGCTGATCAAGTTGATAGTTTCTATACAGAGATTTTGTTTGAAAACTTATTTGTGCTGTATGAAACTTGCCGAGTAAACTTAATTTGATTGACATGCTACAATGGTAGCTGTTTAATATAGACTTTTTTATCCCTCTCTACAGTCTGTGTCAAAGTAGAGTTAGTGTGTCGACAGCGCGGGAAATCGAGTGACACACAGATTAGCCAAAAATAAAAATGGGAAAAAATAAAGCCACTAAGTCTGTGGTTTTGGGGCCTCTCCCCACCACTAGACACATATCTTTGCCTAGTTGGCCCGACCTTTTGTACGGGAAAATCTCGAGCTCTCATTGGCTCCCCACCCCATTTGCTAGTTTTTCTCGTGCTGTCAACACTAACTCTACTTTGGAACAGACTGTAACAAGTTGTGAATGTGTGTTGTTTTGTATTGAATGGTTATTAGCCTAAGTAACACAGGGTTAACTTCTTACTCAGCAACTGTAAGTTAAGTCCCAGAGATGGTAAATAATGCAATATATCAAAGTAGGCGGAGTTTTAAAATTTACTCAGTTTTTGTACTCATACTACTTACTCAGTTTTTCTTTCAGAACAACTTTTATTAAAAACAATTTGTTGTATTTCCTAGAAAAAAGCACATTCCAAGCGAGAAAAATTGCCCTTTTTTTTGTAAATTTCCAAGGGTTACTTGATTTTTCAAAATTAAAGTTATGCCATTAATTAGTTTCCATTCAAGCCGGAAATGAACCCCAGAAGATGAAATTTCAATTAAAAAAATATTGTCTTTTTCACCTCTTCATGCATCGATCTGGGGACACCTGAGTATATATTTATATATAATAGGGTGTTCATCTGTGACTGTTTATTAATTAAAATTATATACAATTTAAAATTTTATATAAAAAGTATATAATTGTTCCACAGATAGCATAAAATAGTTATCTTGTTAAAATACGTGTCAGAGGTGCAGAGCATTTAATTAGGGTTTACTTTTAAAATATAATTAATTTTTTAATTAAAGGTTGGAACTAGAACTCTACAATGATATTTCTTTATCTTAAAACTAGCCGTTATGCCCGTGATAACGGGCAGAATAAAATATGATTTTTAAATGATTTTTTAATATTAAAATTTAAATAGATATTATACTGTTTAAATAGATAGTTCAAGGCCGAAAGTTTCAATCGGGTTTGGTAGCTCATTGGTAGCATTCCCGCTTCATATGCTGGAGGTCACTGGTTCAATCCCAGCTTATGGCACATCAATTTTTAATGTTATAAATCATTTAGAGGTGAGTCGTTGCCCGTCGCCGTTGCCGTCGGTACTCTACTCGATTATATAAAGGATGTTCTTCACAAAGAAATTCTTATTTTTATAAAATGAATGAATATATGAATTGAATCTTTTACATATAGTTGATGTATGATATGTAATATATTGTAATTTACGTGTTCTCATAGCCTACTTAAAGCTTTTTTTAAAAATAATTAAACCGTCTAAAAAGTGGTCTAGAGACACGTTTGGAAAAGTTACCTTCCATTAATGGAATTACACATAATTGATTTACTATGAATCAATTCATATATTAATTTTAATCTATACGGTCCTTTATGTTTATGTTATTTATCCTATATGGTAACACCATAATATAAGATAACATTTTACTTAATTTGTTGTCAATTTCAGAGCAAAAGATTGATTTGGAAGGCAGTGAAGATGATGAAATGACACAAGGTCCTCGGAATTACAGAATGAAGACAGAAGTAAAGGGAAGAGCTAGTCTCATAAACGCTAATCAACATAAGTGTAACAATAATACTTTTTTAAAAAATGATATTATCAATATTTTATTAATTTAAAAAAATACTTTGAAGATTATAAATGGCCGAATTAGTTGTATTAATAAAATAAAAATTAATAATTAGGGCTGAAGATGCGTAAGAGGAGGGGAAATATAGTCATGTAGTCATGTAAGATCAGGAGGAAGTAGTATTTTTGTATTTTTGATTAAGCCAAAAAAAAAAGTTGTGATTTTCTTGCTTCAAACATTCATTGCCAATCATTGAGCATTAAGTATAGCTCTGACCGTTGAGCAGTAAACATCGTTTGATAAGCAGTTGTTTTCTTGTTTTTGTTGTTTCTTTACGCGTTTCGCTGTCGGACTGGTCGGCTCCCTGCCGTCCATTCAGTTTATTTTCTTTCTTTTTTTTTTTTCTTTACCTTTTACTATGCCCACCGATTGCCTTATCTGTGTGGCCAAGGTGTTCCGTGACCAACCGGCCCTTTTGTGTACGGTGTGCAAAAATATTGTCCATGCTAATTGTCTTAATATTAAGCCTGAAGACTTCGAGATTATAGCTGGCTCTTGGAAGTGTGAGGGCTGTCGTAAATGTAACAGAGATGATGTTCCAGTCACTCCTACTGGCTCTTCCACGCTTAGACAACGTCGTGTTGAAGGTACTATTAACTCTTCTCTTGTAACTGATGAATATATTAAACAGTGTCTCAACAACACTGCTCTGACGGTTGACCTACTTAAGTCTTTAGTCTCTAAAATCGATTCCCTAAGTCATGAAGTGTCTTTATTAAGAAGTGAAAATGCTGAGATCAAGACGCAACTCTCTTACGTCCTTCCGAATAGATCGACGAGTTATTCGCAAGCGACCTCTTCGTCTCTAGTTGACAGTAAACGCTTCAATAAAGGCAAAGCCGCCACTGATGATCCAAGGTCAGCAGGGCCTGCAGCTTCTAACTCCACCCAGCATACCCCCTCCGCCGGAGCTGCCTCTGGACCACAGCTCGCGCATGCGCGTCCCGTGAGTATTGGACCGGACAGCAACCCCCCACCTTCCAATGGCTCTTCTGAACTACCGAGCGGTTTCTCTATTTCTAATAATTTAAACAGCGAATTAGACGAGGGATTTCAGGCTGTTTCTCGACGTAGAAAAAAGAGACAAGTTAGTGAAGCTCTTGTAGGCGAAAATGAAACATCTAAATTTATTATTTCCAAGAAACGTAAGCCTGTCTTTATTTCTCGATTTGGTTTTGATACCACCCCTGAAGAAATATTAAATTATATTAAAGATGAAACTAAAATCTCTGATTTTAAGGTGACTAGAATAGCTACCAGGTCCCAGTCATATGCCTCATTCTACATTGATGTGTCGGAATCTGACTTTGACCTGATTCACAATTCTTCTTTATGGCCTGTTGGTATTCTTGTTAAGCCTTTTTTTGGTCGCTTACATAAAAGCTTAATCTTTTCTAACTCTGCTCAGGAGGAGGGCAGTTCCACATAGAATCTGTATGTCTGAAATCAGTATTTGTTACCAAAACGTTAGAGGCTTACGTAGTAAAAGTTCAAGGTTCTTGCTTAACTCGTGTTTATGTTCATCAGACATTATTGCATTGACTGAAACTTGGTTTGATAACACCTGTCCAAACGCTTGTTACTTTCCCCCCAGATTTAATGTGGAACGGGCGGACAGAGATTATGTTGGACTTTCTTGTTCTAGGGGTGGTGGCTCTGCTTTAGCCATATCCTCTACTCTCCACTACACTCGTCGCTACGACCTGGAAATTGCGCCGGAGACTGTTTGGGTTCAGATCAATCTACCGAATAGGAAGCCTATTCATCTTGGCTGTGCGTATTTTCCTGATCACCTCAAATGCTCTGCTATTCACATTCAATTTGAAGCCCTGTCTGATATTATTCCCAACAATGCCAGTGTACTTTTTCTTGGTGACTTTAATTGTCCTGACATAGACTAGGAATCCTTGTCATACGTAGGCCAACGCTCAGATAAAAAGGAAAGAGCCGCCTGTATAACTAGTTTCTGTTCTGCGCTTGACCTCTCACAGGCTAATAGGGTTTGCTACAGCTATGGTCAGCTTCTGGATCTTGTTTTATCCGATTACCCTGATGTTGCTGTTAGTCGTCTAGTCGAACCTTTTTTGCTTTTCCTAACCTCAAAGAGCAGTAGAGCCTTAAGGGCGAACCTCATTGTTGGATACAGATATTTAATGTCATGTTTTTTTTTTTTATAATCACCTGGTTCTTATCGGACACTCAAAAGTATTATTTGTGTGAGACAATAAAAGAACAGCTTCTTCCTGTCCTTTTATTGGACGAATGATCAAATTCTATTTCCTGGAGTCACAATTACTTTCAAAGAAATATTAAATTAGAGTTGAAATTAATATGTGACCATCTATGGGCTACTTTCAACATACCAACCAATTTTTTTTAATATCAGATGACTTACTTTTAAAGATGGTGGTCTTGCCATTAACCAGTGTTACCTCATCTCCTCTAAATCTTTTTTTATATAAAGATTTAACAAAAAGAAAGTTTTATATAATAAAATATTGGTAGTATCTTTTTATAGGTTTTGATGAAAAATTGTTTTAATTTTCAAATAGGAAAAAAAAACGTTCATTAACGCTAATTAAACTGCCATTAAAAGACAGTATAAACTAATTGTGTTTTTTTTTATTACAAATTTACCCATTTTCTATTGTAATCTGGGTTAAAAAAGTAACAGTAAAATTAAATAAATTATCTTTGAATGTTTATTCCTTTTCAGATATAAATATTTATAATATCCCCATTTTTTTTATTTCCTCTCTTGAACATTTTATATTTATCCCTCTCTACAGTCTGTGTCAAAGTAGAGTTAGTGTGTCGACAGCGCGGGAAATCGAGTGACACACAGATTAGCCAAAAATAAAAATGGGAAAAAATAAAGCCACTAAGTCTGTGGTTTTGGGGCCTCTCCCCACCACTAGACACATATCTTTGCCTAGTTGGCCCGACCTTTTGTACGGGAAAATCTCGAGCTCTCATTGGCTCCCCACCCCATTTGCTAGTTTTTCTCGTGCTGTCAACACTAACTCTACTTTGGAACAGACTGTAACAAGTTGTGAATGTGTGTTGTTTTGTATTGAATGGTTATTAGCCTAAGTAACACAGGGTTAACTTCTTACTCAGCAACTGTAAGTTAAGTCCCAGAGATGGTAAATAATGCAATATATCAAAGTAGGCGGAGTTTTAAAATTTACTCAGTTTTTGTACTCATACTACTTACTCAGTTTTTCTTTCAGAACAACTTTTATTAAAAACAATTTGTTGTATTTCCTAGAAAAAAGCACATTCCAAGCGAGAAAAATTGCCTTTTTTTTGTAAATTTCCAAGGGTTACTTGATTTTTNGAGCTATTTATTTCTGCACATTAAATACTGGAAAATTTGAGTCTTCCTTCAAAATATATATAGAATTTTTATTGATTGTATCTTTATTTACTAAAAGATTTACAATTCTCGACATCAATTATCTATCAGTGTATTGCAGAACATACCTCAAAAAAATGTAATTTAAAAATAAAATTAAAAGAATATTTAAAAAATTTGGGACTTACAATAATAAACTTTTGAGGTGCAGAATAAAATGTTTTTTATTTCCTTATCTAAAAAAAAAAATATTGAATTTTAATTTATAAATGGAAATTAATGAATGTATAGTAAAACTTCTTCTCTACAGTCTGTGCCAAACGAGAGTTAGTGCGTTGACAGCACGGAAAATCGAGTGACACACAGATTGGCCAACCCCTGAGGCTAAAAAATAAAGCCACTACATTCACCTTCTTATATGGTTATCCAGAGGCCAACTCTTGAGCTCTCATTGGCTCCCCACCCCATTTGCTAGTTTTTCCCGCGCTGTCAACACTAACTCTCGTTTGGCACAGACTGTACAGCCGACACTTATGTGGAGTAAAAATAGGTTCACAGGTGTCCTCTATTAGGAAACACATTATCCACAAATTGAAATTAATTTTAGGAGAGACGAAAAAAGTAATTAGATTAATTATTATAAGGATGCTAATTATTGGTAAGAAACATATTTATTTTGACTATGAATAAGGTACAATTTGAATTTATTTAATTGTCATTTATTTTAATTATTTCACTTCAAAACTGCTACAAAATATAATAGGGGAGGTTCTCTAAACTTGGACTTGAAAAATCAACTATGGCTGATAAATCTAATCCCAAGTTCAGTGGGGTCTCATTAATCCCAGACTCTGTTAGTCTGTACATTTGGTCAATCCAGACAGACCTCAATAATTTTCTAATGTATAATCCATAAACTTTAAATTAAATTAATACGATAATAATTTTTTTATCCTAATTCAATTTGTTGGTAGTAGGTTTAAAAAGTGGACGTAATTGAGGCTAAACAATCATTTTTATGATAAAAAAAAATTGGTTTACTGACATTTTAAAAAAGATTCCTTTTAATTTAGACTTGCAGTGATCCGGAGTGTGCCCGATCTTATAAAATCCGGATTAGTGAGACTACTTTAGCACAATTTGGTCCATAGTATATCTGATATCTGTAGGACGGGGTTACTTTGTCTTTTGGCACATTCCATGAACAGAAAAATTGTAACCTATGGTTGTCTAAAATTTAACCCCGCATCCATCCTTTTAATAACCAGAAGGAACAAGTATATCATATCATATCCCTTAGGATCTAGTATGGACAATTTTAAGGACATTTTCTAAATGTTCAATTCAAAATGCAAAAATTTAAAGGAATGAGCAGTAGTTACATCAAAGTAATCGAGTAACTGATAACAACTGATAAGTTTCTGAGTAGATGTTAACTACTAGAAATCCGTAGGGAATTCTGCTGGAATAAAAACCGGCTCCACTTAAATGCAGTCAGATATTTAAACTACTAGACAAGGAGACATGCCGATTAGTCAGTTTTTATATAGAAAGTTAAACAACAAAACCATTTCTTTCTTCAAAATTTTTAATATTTCAAGTTTCGCAGCTTCTACCTTGCACACTATCCTTTATATAACATAATAATCCCACATGTGATTGAATCAGTTAACTTTTGTTAATTCAGACATTGAGGCTTTTGAAAATATAATTTTATTTAGCACACTGTAAAAATACTTTCCGAACCAACATCTACTAAATAATCTACCTCTATCTTTCTAATACAAAAAATCAGACATGTTTTACAATGTGTTAAGGAGGTCTTAGTATAGTTTTATAGAACAATACAGTGGCTAAGAGCCATTTAAACTGGATATCCATAGGACACCCTTAAATGGGCCTACTTTTGTAACATTGACCCATGGCTATCCTTGGGATGACCCAACCTATGGTCAGGATAAAATTTGGACAACACAAATCATTCCTGTATTAAACTTTGAAAAGAAAGAAATATATTTTTCAGAAATGTTGGTAAATTCTCAATTTTGATTTTTACTTTCGTCTGATCCTCACTATCATCAATTTCAATTTAATTCAAAATTAACTGAATTATTTGATATCCACATAAATATTATGTATTTACTGTTTTGTTTTTTTCTCTTATTACATTATGATGATTTATAGATAGATATCATTATTATAAAATAATAAGTATTATACCGTAAAGTAGATTTTATTTATGTATTTTGTTAATTTATATTCATTTACTTCCTTCATAAGTTTTAATTCAATATTTAATTGATTACCATAAATTCTCAGTCTACCAATTTTTAATCTATTAAGTAAAAATAATTAATAATAATATAAATATGTACAGATAAAATTATGTACAGAATAAAGGTATAATATATATATAGAGTTAATCGTTTTAAAAAGTTTTATGTAATGTAACTTTCTGTAAATTTTGTAATTTTTGTGTATATGTATATGTACTTATTAATTGTGGAAATAAAGAGATTTTTATTCAAAAAAATAAAATAAAATAATTGTTTTCATTTTTTGTATAACTATGAAATATAAAATATGTTAAATAATTTTAAGTGTACCTTATATATCATAATATTGGCTCTTTATTTTGTTACACACTCCAAATTACTTTAATGTGTAAATATTTCCTTGTCATAGTAGTTAAATAGTAGATTAAATTTTAGATTAAGGGATATTATTACTTGGACAAACAGAAGTATGATGTTCCTTTGTCCAAAAGTCCTTTCAACTGAATATCCCTGCGTCAATAGTTATTTAGACAAAGATATGCCTTTTAAATGCTACAATAAACACACAATATTTGCTACATGGAACCTCATTTATTTGTTACCTACGCATTGGTGAGTAACCAAGAAAATTAGTACCATAATATGATAATATAATATCATAGGTCTTATGTATTAATATGATAACAATATATAAGTTTATCGTCTTAATTGTTACTGCCTACAGAATATGAAGGTGGTCTCTTATATCATCAAATATGGTTCATAACCCTTAAATTTGCCAGATGGACTTCCCATTAAGTAGACTTCTCCTACCATTTAAGTAGATATTTATAGTTCAATACTTGGTAGAGCGCTACACTGGAAATGTAGAGGCCCGTGGTTCAAGTCCCGGCGCTGGAGTCTGTTTTTCTCTGTCTTTCTCCCAGTGTTAATAACTAGGCATCGCGTGGCTCTATCATTGAAGTGAGCATATTGTAATAAATATGTATTGAATATTGAAAAAAATATATAATCATGAATCATGATTGATGAGTTGATAGATAAAGGGTTTGATAGGAGTGCAGCGGCGTAAGATTTCGGTAAAAACGTTGATTTTCTACTTTAAACATTTTAGGTCCTCTTTTAATAGTTTTAACGATCTTTATTAATTTATAGCGGTGTCGCTGTTGGTTTTACTACAAAATGTTATTTGCAAAAAATGTTCGTCTCATCGAATAGATAAAGTTAGAATTTTTTTCCGTCCTAAAATTCCAATTTTAATTTTAATGCGCACGTTTACACGAGCGTTGCGCGCGAAAGCTTGGACAGTCAACGTTGTCCAACGAACTCGTCCTGAGCATTGGTAAAATGAACATGTGTACCAAATTTAATCAAAATCGGTCAACTTTTACTCAAGTTATCGTCGTACGTTTCAGACACACAGACAGACAGACACGGAGCATATTTCGTTGAATGTAGGAAACTCGCTATGCTCGCTTCAATAATTATAATTTGATTAAAATTAAAATTTAAACTTTCCATAGTATGAATACTACCAAAAGCTTAAAAATTTAATTTCTAATTGATTGTACAAGGTACAGGTACTAATTGAGTACTTTATAATTATAAGCGTTAATTCTCAGTCTAGATATTTATAGTTCAATAGGGTGCCAGAGAAATACTAAATTAAAATTCTCCTAATTTTAGGAGTTTACCTGTGAGAGGGTCGTCGCTTCGGAACACCATAACCAGGTTAATAAATTCCTCAATCCGCTGTCAGCTCAGTGGAGGCAGGGGGGGTTGGTTTTGTTGAAATAACAGTCACTCTTACTAAAGAACAGAATTTAACTAATCACACACCAGCAAGTACTTAAAAATAGCTGATAAATAATAACTTTTACATTACATATAATATGGTTTCACATCGGGAAATATCATGCCACGGTTTGACGAAGGCATAATCTAGCAGCATGGTGGCTGGATCGTAGAGTCAAAGTCGAGCGTGGACATTGACTCTCGTGATCATTTCAGACCAGACTGACTGCCTCTCGATGCACAGAGTGGACCCCGGATTCAAACATCTTAAAAACAATAGTCTAATCTAAATTAGATTTATTGTAGGTATTCCACACATTACAGTTAAAATGATTTATTGATGGGTTCTGCAATGAGGAATTGTCAGAAGCTGAATTTTTATTTTTTCCCCAATATCATTTAACTGCAAGCCTAGGTAGATATGCTACTGTATTTAGGTAGATATGCCTAGGTATGCCTAATGTGCCTAGGTATGCCCTAGATAAGCCTAGGTAAATATGCCACTGTATTTAAAGAACAGGTACATGGCTTTTTGTCTGTTATCAGATTATCTGGAGAATTGTAAAGATGGACTTATCTATTAAATAAGTATCCAGTTTCTTTATTGCCTTAGAATGTGTAAATTTTAAATAATTGCAAGATAAAAAGAACTTTTTATATACTACGTTTTTAAATATTCTGTCATAAATCATAAATTTGAAACCTGTCAAAATGAATATCGTAAATGTTGGACATGTCAAAACAAATAAAATAACTTGCGGATTTTTTCTGAACTAACTTTTTATTCAGCAATTTGCTGAAAACGAATTAAATTCTGCTGAAAAGTGACTAAACGTATTAAAATAATGCTTTGTCATCGTGTTCTGAGCTGTTCTGAAAGTTTCAAATGTCTAGCTACTCGGGATGTTGGTTAAAATTCGATTGCAAGATTTGTACCGGACAAACAAACAAACATACAAGAAACCAAGTTAATAAAAACGTAGTAATTAATATAAAAGATTTAAGTCTAGACTGTTTTGTTAATAAATTATTATAGAGCTCAGCTCATTAGGTTTAAGTTAGTAAAACGATAGTGCCAGTGTTAGAACTAGAAATGAAAATTTCACACCTCTACCCTTATTACTTCATAAGATATATGAGCCTAAAGTTTTGTTATTATGTCACTGAGCTATTGACTCATAATAATAATTCTAAGGCATTTTTAGCAATCCTAGAAACTTGAAATCTTGTGTGTATGTAGATTTTAATGCACAAATAAAGGAAAAATTACAAAATCCAAAAAAATCTCGTTCTTTGCCCGTCTCAAAGCTAATACAAAAATTTGCAAAATTAATAAAAAAATATTATAACTTGTGCTACTAGAGCTTTCTAGTATAGATTTTTGAAACTAAAGTATTATTTTACTCTCGTTAATCCTTGGGTGCATGTGGTCTAATAGAGACATGAGGAGGCGGGCACTCCTGATAGAACTTTATCTGTTTTATATATGCCCACACAACAGTAAAATAAATATAAACTTGAAATCATTGTAGCAAAATATTACAAAACATCTTTAATTTGGTTTTATTATTTGAAATAGAACATGTATTTAAATGTAAACATGTAAATTAATATGGAAAAGTAAATGTTTGTGTTTGTGAGGGACAAAGAATAGTAGTCCAGTCATTAGGTGCTAAAAAGGAGTGTTTTAAAACAAATTCTGGAGTATTTATGATTTTTTGCTCATTTATGTTTTTTGGGGTGCTGATTACGAATCTGAGGTTTGCCACCAAAAATTTTTGTTGGAATTTGAGTTATAGCCAAAAAACGTGAAAAAATAACGTTTTCTTTCGGTATTTGCCATATAGCTCAAAAACTATCAACGTTTGGTAAAAAATCATTCTTCCCTAAAACAATCTTCATAAAATTTCCTATAGTATAGATCCTTACTACTTTTTTCGTCACTCGTACCTTTTAGGCGGAAACACGGGTTGAAGTAAGCGTAATATTTTGACATTCAAGCTCAATACAACACCACACAGCGGGCAGCGGGGTTCGGTGTCAAGAAATCTATTACCCCGCAACAGACACTCCCTTCCTAAAAATACATAAATATACTTACATATTACATATACATACAGGGTGGTCCAAAAGTCTCCCCCCCCCCCCTTTTAACTTTTGAACGGTTTGAGATAAATTAATGAAACTTGGGGGATCTCTACCATGCCAAGGGAAGTTTGTTTTCATGCTATCACCCACTAGGGGCAACCACCCACTTTGCCCCCAG